>JAWPHD010000677.1:262500-415442 GCA_037043455.1 Cyrtodaria siliqua | reverse complement strand
ACTGACATGAATATAACTTTTCCTTATATAACTAACCAGACTCTTGCCTTCTCATTATCAACAAATAAAGTGACATATTATTAGCATGATTAGGTAAACGCTAATTTAGTATACAATTTTGAGATATATTAAAATGTTACAATTTCATGACAAAGAAGAATTAAATAACAAATCAATGATAATTAATGTAAAACAAAGTACCGAAATAATAAAGCTTACCAGCGGCCGTCGTACTTTCTTCTGCGCTTTTGTTGATATTCCTTTATAAAAAAATAAATACTTAAATATTTAGTTGCATTTACTACAAAGCATATAAACCAAAGTATCACTGCACTGATATTATATGTTATTGAATTTGTGTGGCTAAATATTAAAATATTACTTGGAACGAGTTGATTTGGCACAGGACGACGAACTTGCGATCTGTAGAGTTTCATGTAATTCCTATCTTGCCATTCAGTTTCGTTTTGTGCGAAAATCATTTGGTCAGTGATCATTAAATTATTTCATCAATTTGTGTCGGAAAAGTTGTTATGTTGACACCAGACACGATACATTTCCTTTATATTTGAAAGACGTGCGATATCGTACAATACTGAACGAACAGTTAAATTTAAAGTAAACGATACGACATTTCTAGAAAGGACTTACACTAGGGAAATATAACACTCGTAGTAATAAACAAACGCGTTTCTTTATACGGATATGTTTTTCACTCGAGATAGAAATCCCATATTGAACTCATGACGCAGTTTCATGAACTTCAAGATCTTTTCAAAACAGCATGCTATTTTCCTATATAACTGTACAACTTTGTCAACAAAGATGACTGATGAGGATATACTGCATGAGGGATCAGCCTTAATTGTGTAGACTGCACGTCAACTGCATGTCATAGTGGTGACTTTATAAATAACCCGTATTCAAATATGAAGCGTATTTAGACATAAAGAAATAACACACTTTTCTATTGCTGATCGTTTTTTATAAAGAAACGATCATCTTGGATATCACAGGAGTCTAATTTCACTTAGGAACAACTATTAAAGTCTTCAAATATTCTTGATATACAGAAAGTATAATTTCGCTCTTATTTCAATGTAAAGGGAGGTAATTTCACAAATGGTAAACTTTGGTTTCCTATATCTGTATAATGGCAAGGACATTGTTGATTGTTTTAGCAGTTTTTATAACTTCAGACCCATAACAGTTATTGTGTAATGTTTAATCTCGCTCTTTACCTCATTTTTATTTTTAAATGTGAAATAGTATTGGAGATAACTCTGATACTTACATTGGAATACAAAAAGTAAGTGAAAAAGAAGATCGACCTGATTTAAAATACTTCACAATATAAAATAGCATTACATTTTATTAAGCTAGATGTGCATACGGGCTTCCTAAACTTTTTTTTTTTCAGTATATTATTTAGTAAATTCCGTAAAACGATATCGATTTTGAAGGAGTATATATCTCACAAAAGCAGTAGAGCTAGTCATGGCAGTTAGAAGTGTATATGTAATAAACAAAATCAGTATAGTTAACGATGGCAATGTTCGGTTTGTTATGATTATGTGTCTGTTCGAACATATTACACTACATCATTGTAGCTCATAAATAACACACAACGAATAAACACATTTAAACAAGCAGTATTAAGACTCATTTAAATGGTTTATTCTCTTGTTGCTCTGGCTTCTGCCAAGTCATTGAGTACCTTCATTGTGGCTGTCTAGTGTATTGTTTTTTTGTATTATATTTACACGAGCATATTTGTGTTTTACTTATATTGCCTATTGATGCTGCCTTATTGGTTATAGATTAGATTATGGCGAGGATTTCTTTATTTACACTGTCCTGTTTTAATGAGATGACAGTCCTTGAAAGCTGCTTTCCCTGTCCGATATGTGTATCTTTCTTAGTATATTGCATCGAGACTTCTGAACAAATAATTAAGTTTACCAACTCGTTTAATGTTCAGCTTTATAAATTCAAATTTAGTCACATATGCATTAGTCATATGTGTCTGGAAACTCTGACCATTATAATACTTGTTTCAATTTATTATGTTGTCGATGCGTCTTATGCTGGGGTAAAACAGCGAATATAATATATTTAATATTGCTCGAATTTATACGGTAAACATATACACTGAACACACGTTATATTTCGTCACCTAGGTTTTATGGATATAGTCTGAAAACAAACAAGACATGAATTGAATGTTGTTTAACGGCTCATCAACACAGTATTTCTTATTTAGAGCCACCCCAGAGAGAGGGGGAGGATACATAGGAATCCGCTAACGTGCCCCACTCTTTTTATCGAATAGATTCCTATGGTTCTTTAACGTGCTCGGAGGATAGACCGATACACGGGACCGCCCGGTTTACGTCCCTATCCGACGGACGAGGCTAAGGGAAAGTATCTTGCAAAAGAATACACTGACGAAACTCTGAGGCACCACGGAGAATTGAACCCGGGGCCTTCGGTTACAAATCCGACACTCGCTACCGACTGCGCCACGCCAGCCCAAACAAGACATTAATGTCAATTAGTAATCTATCTTATGAAACAATACAATTCACATTTTTGCGGAACATTTCATAGCAACAAACCTAATAGTTCTAACATAACAAAGGTATACAATTCAACCCCATCTAAATGAAAAGTCTCAATTCAAAATGACATCCGCTGTCCATATCCAGTGGTGACCTTAATGCTAGGCGGTACCATGATGACATTGTGCAGTCATCCTAATACCACATATTGCTGCAAATAGAGGGATGGCTTTGGTTGGATCTAAATTCATTTGAACACGTATGGGACGTGTTAAAGCTTCGTGTGCGAAAACTTCCATAGCAAGAAAACCTCCGAGAAAATAGCATTGTGTCAATGAGATCCCGGTGCCAAGCTGAAATTGCTGCTTACACCAGATGTTAAACACATACCCGTGTTATATTAAACTATTAGGTCATTTGTAATATAATTTGCAGCAAGTATATTAATTACATTGGTTCATATTTCATAGAATATTAAATTGCATTCGTGTCTCGTTTGATTTCAAATTATATCCATAAAATCTAGATGACCAATTATACATTGTGTTGAGTATATATGCAAATTACGTCTGAGATTGACAATATATATATTGTTGCTGCTTTAACGAATAATAATAATAATAATAATAATAATAAAAATAACAATAAAAATAACAATAACCCATTACATGACCTTACAACTAATTGATATTAACTTACCAGCTTTCCTTTTAAAGGATATTTCGTATTTTCTTGAAACAATCACACACAGGACAACACACACGAGTACCACCACGAGACCTGCAACAGTGCCTCCAATAGCAGCTCCAGATAAAGCCTCTTGGTGGACAGGCTCGGCAACACCTAAATACATACAAACAGTTTAGTGATCACTTTCAAAAATTGAAAAGAAATTCAGCGTGGGCTTCATTTTGGTGCAGTGATAAGTAATGTTGTCCAGATGATTATTATTGTACATTGAAACAGAAACAATTATCATGCATTAAATTTGATCGCCTATATATCCGATTTTGCTATGAGCTGGTTGATGTAAAATTACATATAAAGGAACGGCGTCAAATAAGCATGTATATTGTAGCTTTAAGTAGAATAAGAACCAAATCTGGTGACAGTTTATACTAAATTGTGTGGTATATACCTGTTTGCTAGAGAGTAAACAGAAACAGCACATCTGTAAAAGTACTTTTTCCAATTAAATCATATGATTACATCCTTATATTTTTTCGGCAGAGAGTTCGCCAACAGTAACATTAACTCGGTCTCCGCTTGTATCTTGACCACCAGGAATGGACTCATTTTTAAACCATGATCTAGTGTCTTTACTAAGTTGTACAACGAAAATCTGGTCAAAACCACCATGGAAACCAGGTATCCATGACAAAACAACTGAGGTTTCAGCAACTTCTTCTATGGTCGTGGTTCCGGGTCTATCAGGTACACCTACAACAAAGAAACATGAGATTTAAAAGGGTGGTATTGACGCTCCAATGAGGCTCAAATGGTTTATACTTGGTTACCTGTTTATATTTGGGTCAGAATATTTAATTGATTTAATATCACATACTTCTGTGCTTTTTAAGAACTTGAGAACATGAATTTGCTTAGATTATAGTATCAAATTAATTGCATTTTTAAAATTAAACTTGGCAAAATCAAATATTCTATTCCTAAAACGGAAGTATATTTATATTAACTTAAAACAAATCTAGAATGGTACTGTGGATTGCAATAAGATTAACAGTTAATTAGCATGACTAGTTACTATACCGACTCACCCTGACCACGCAGTATAATAGTGTGTGTACCACTTCCAAGACTGTTTGTAACCGTTATTGAATAGCTGGTTAAGTCCAGCATCTCAAAGGAAGTGATCTGGAGAATAGCTACATTTCCGTCGAGCGTGACATCTTCACTATACAACGTGGTCATGACTGGTTCTGGCCGAACTGACACACTGTATCTGCTGTCACTCGCGATAGTATATCCACTCTGGTTGGCAAAGATGACTTGGTCTGCTGGAGGGTAACTATAGAATGGTACACTTACGTTAAACGATTCTCCCAGGACCTTCCAAAAGAAGACGTTTTGGTTTAATATCTTGGGCGATATCGAAAGCATGTCAATTGTATATTAATAAACTAAAAACTACGCGCGCCTAGCTACTTGTTAACATTTTCATACAAAATAGTCAATGAACAGTCACAACATAAATAGTAGTGAAGACATTGTTACAGATTTGGAAAAGTCAGTAGGCAATACGGCCTACTCTTTACGTTAAAACAATTGTATGTGTATACGATTTTGAAAATTCTGCTATGATAAGAGTTAAGTCGCAATGTATGTTGTAAAATAAATTCGTCTTCTAAAGAAGGTTATGGGACCGAACATTCGAAAACAGAGCTTTTTCATCAAATAAATGCAGTTATGTTGTTGTAAAGATAATATCAAACATATAATCAATTAAAAACACCTCAGGATATTTCCAGACGTGTTCTGAACAACCACAGCTTTGCCACCAAACCTACTTGAATACTCAACACAATGTATCAGTATATAATTATAGTCCACTCAGCTTTAATTCTAAGCAATCATCATTGCCTCCATCCTACTTCTGTTGCAGTTATGTAACATATTGCTTAAGTTTAACCGTCGGTGCCAGTGTTATACTTAAACAGTATAAATACATTTATCATACCTTCTACTTCAACAAATACAGTTCCTGTCTAATCGAGGACTCCTAATTTGTCTTTGACACCGTTGTTGACGTGACAGGTATAGTTGCCTGTGTCCTGTAGCTGTAAAAATGTCAACGACAGGGAACTGTACACGTCTGTACCAGCAAGATGGGAGTGTGTGTTAGGTATCACAGTACCCCTCCATGTTTGTTGTAAGGCTGTATATGTGTTTGCGTGCCCTACCGCCTTACATATGATTGTTAAAGAGCTGTTATCTTTTAGAATACTAGATGATAGTTCTACATTAACATCCGGGACAACTATAAAACAAATAACAACATTCATTTAGATAGATTATCAGAAAAATTGACAATATTTGATAGTATAATGTTTGCTCAATTGTTTGAAATGTATTAACATGTCTCAACCATAATCAGTAACAACGATAAGGCGTGCATATGAAAGTCGCCCGCATTAACAATAATTTGTATCACCTTTCATATATATATATATAGACACCAGTTTATTGGGTCAAAAAAGATTTTTACACTCGATATATATGGGGTCTTTACCTTGTTATTGGGTCCTCAATCTGCCTATTGGGTCTTGACCAAACAATTTTACGACCCAATAATAAATGCATGTTTAACAAACTACATTTAAATAATTAAGCCTATCGCACATAACTTATTTTACACGTTTATTGGGGCCCTGAGTAGGGGTCATCTCTCCTGGATAATTTGCTAAGTGTGTATATATATACTGTTTATCCCAATCAGAGGTCAGAGTTCAGGACCCAATATATTGGGAAATTCACAATGACCCAATAAACTAGTTATGAGGTATATATATATAATTTTAACAAGGACCCAGCAAAAAATGTTGGGTCAGACCCAGTATTATGGTTTGAGATTAAAAGGCGTTAACAGTTTGAATTACCCGTTAAGTTACGACTATATAGGCATACAAAAGTACCCCGTAGGTGTACTTAATTAAAAAAACAACACCAAACACGTATATTCACACTATTTCATGGTGGTCCCCAATAAATGTGTCAAATTGAGAGACCCAGTATCCTGGTGACTTTAAGTATATATATGCCTACATATATATAGTGTATCTAGTTATGTATATATTGCTTGTTATAATAGTAGAATTCGTATGGCGGTTCGGAACTATTTGCTAGACTGTGTGCATTGTATGAATACGTTGTCATTAACGGTGGAACGCAATAGTCCCGTCTAAAACGCCGAGCGCTGGCTTTAAAACGCCCACTTTAAACTCTCCTTTAGGACGGCCTAGAGCACCTTTAAAACGCCCACACGCGCCCACAAGTGTGTGTGCGTGTGTGTGTGAGCGCGAGTGCGTGCTAGAGTGCTTGCGTGCGTGTGTGCGGGCGTGTGTGTGTGCGTGATTGCATACGTGCGCACGTACATGCATACATGTGTTGCGTGGTGTGTGTGTGTGTGTGTGTGTGTACGTGTGCACGTATGTATGTGTGTACGTGTACATGTGTGTACGTGTGTGTACAAGGTGTTCGTGTGTGTACATGTGTGTACTTGTCTGTACATGTGTGGTGTTTACGTGTTGTAAGTTCGTGCGTGCATGCGTACGTGTGTCTACATGCTCGTGCATTACTATCTGACTGAGGGACCTCTGTATGAAAACACACAACCGTCCGAGGACTTCTCAAACGTCCGAGGACTTTTTACGGGTCCTCGGAAGAAAACTAGTTTTGACTAGTTAAAAATCGTTATAGGTATCACGTGACAATTTTCGGGGAAGACCCTCGTTTGATAGGCGAAATGAGAAGTGTGGTGTACAGGGTGAACACAGTTTACGGCTTTCCGATAAACACACATTATTTCGGACTTTCGGTTTTAGAGAAGAAGTTTGTCTCGAGGGTAATTTCCACTGAGGTGCCATTTCCAGCGAGGGTAGGTTTCCATTAAAAGTCGTTTAAACAGTAGTTTTGAATAAATGATAGTATATATAATGCAGTATTGTTTTAATAAAACAAGAATTACAGTATAGACCTAGATTGATCATTTAATTTTAAATGCCAAGTGAATTGTGGGAGGGGTATTGAATTTAAAACACAGGAAATGTTTGAACTCTGAGTTTTAGACAGCAGTTTTGAGTATACGATAGGATATGTGTTTTCAATAAACTAGTATTACTATAGATTGATCTTCGAATTAAAAATTTAAATGCAAAGTACATTTAAGGTCGAAATTGTGGGAGGGGTCTTGAATTTGAAACACAGAAAATGCTTGAACTCCCGGTTCAGAGTGTGACAGAGAGAACTTGAAGAATTTTGACATTTTCAGTTCAGATGCCGTGATGTTTATGAATTTATATGTGTGGATGAATTACGTGGTGTTTACTTTATTACAAATATATTGACAAATTCAAGCCAATTTTCACATTTTGATTAAACACAAATTAATGTAAGCCTTCAAACTTGAGTAGCAGAAGAATTTATTTCCTCAAAATTAATGACGATATCTGAGTACAACTAACGTTATACATATAATAATTTAATAAATAATAATATTTAGGTAACTAACGCAATTGAACCTGCACTTATCTGCTCAAGGAACCTCATTGGTAGAGCAATTTAAGGTACCTAAATCTATGGTCGGGAAACAAGAATTGTGACATTTAAGCACAAATGATAGTTTACATTGCAAATGACAGCCATTTCTGATAAAAAAAAATCCGGAAAACATGGAAATATTTTTTTATTTGTTGATGTATGAATCGATCTGGGATTACTTCTATCATATGCGCATTAAAATGCTGTTTTTAGCGATACATTTACTTTCTCTCATGTTTAAATTGTTGAGATCATTCGGGAAGTTTGGTTAAGTTAAGAATTGATAGAAATCACGATTATGATGATGCCAACAATTGGGTAGCAAAAATCGTATATTATTATCGGTTATTTGAATAGTTTAGTTTATTTCATTCAGGACTGTTATTCATTCGATCTTTGGAGATCGCTGAGCCCAATACTTATATTTAGTTATTGGTGGTACATTTTCAATTTCATTTGTTTTCTTACTTAATTTTCGATTTGGTTGTTCCACTACTCCGACCGATAGAAGGCTCTGGGTATTGTTTAACCACTCATAAGATATGTTGTCTTTTTACTTTTGGCTGTTACTTGTGATATGCAGGCTTCATATCCTGCTCCCAACTAAATTCCATTTTGTTTATTTTGCTCTTCGGGGCATAGTATTTTGTTAGATATTGAGACCATACACCGCTGGACATGGGGGAGGAAAATCTCTATGTTCACAGCCTATGTATGCCATTTTCGGGATGGTTAAAATTATGTACTATTGATTTTATGAATATTGAGTTCTGCTCAACCCGGGGCTAGAGGGCGTGAGCGGTAGCTAGCATATTTCACTACCGTTCATGAACAGTATCAATCAAACCGAGACTGCAATATGTTGTATGTGTCGTGTTCGGCCGTTTCCAAAGGTCCATTATCATACTCTTTTATTATAAATTTACGAGTGGCGTCAACTAGAATAGAAACGAGCACTATTATGATATCACGTTGGCTGTTGTAAATCTATACCATTTATTTCTTCGAAAACAAATCATATCAGTGATTCATTTTAATGTTCCCTAAGGAAACCGGTAGAATATAGCTTCGGCGCTGTCCATGGATACGTCTGTCCGTTCGTAAGTAACCATCGTTGTGTGTGTCTTTCGCATGTATGGATGGATTTTAAACGGACACACAATCTGGACGTTTTTAGCAAACATTAAAGGAACACACGGCAAGTGTTTGAAGTGTTTTGAATGGGTGTTTCGATTTATATATCCAGTATCTTTTTTACTTTGACCCTTGTAACGTTTAAATAAATCAAATTTAAGTATTCACTATTTCATCTTAATAATTCAGAGCTCCAGATAAGGTGCGTTTTTGCGTAAATAAAATGGTAGAAAAAGCAATATAAATACAAAACCATACGTATCATAACGCAAAAGAAATGTTTGGCAATTCCTCGCAAATTGCTTGCATATTTGCAAATTTTCATTTCTAATCGATCGCGTATTGGCTCAGAGTTCTCACAATATCTCGAAACAAAATCAAATATAGGTAAAAGACCGAAACTGCCGAGTGAACAGACTGGTTCCAAAATTCAGTTTTAATTGTGCGCGATTTACTCAATTTTGCCTGCACCCTTTTTATATCATGTAGGCGCTCTGCGATCTAAATCAAGCGTCGGTTAAAAATGTCGGCGAATGTAAACAAACGAAAAAAAACACTGCAAAAAACACAAATAAATATAATTAGTAACTGTTTTGTCCACAGTAAGTCAACGGAGGCAAACCAAATTTCAAAAATAACCTTAGATGACATACTATTCAATGTTGTCCAAGATTCACAAAGCATTGTTCAAGATATTTTATCTGATGTGTTGGAAAACGTTGATCGTAAAACGCAACAAAAGCACTCTGGGAACCGTGTAAGTATAAATACCGTAAATGACTCAAACGTGAGTACCATGTTTGATTATGTGTTTTCTTTGTTGTTGGTTAATTTTACAAGGAAATACCCAATTGAAAACATCCGGGTAGGGTAAAAATACCCAATTGAAAAATAAATGATGAGGTAAAAAAATTATATGTCCAAATCCTTATCTGGAGCTCTGGTCTTATTATAATAAAAGTTTTTATATATTATTGGGGCAGTAATATAAAAATTAGAAACATGCAAAAACAAATGAATTAATACCAGGGTCCGACAAATCACATGCCAGGAGCCTGCGGGCTACCAAAAGTCGATGTCCGGACTACCATAAATTTCATTCGTGAACCTGACGGGCTACTACAAATTTCCTTTTGCAGTAGCCCATTCAAAACCAGATTTTACCCTAAAATACTATTTTCACAGCTATTTAATCAAGATAAGATTAGAAAGTCACGCGCTAATAACCAATTAATGAGTTGTTAAAACAACACGAGCAATGCATCGGCAGTGTTTCTGCAGGTCTCAATTTTTTAGGGATCATCCTTGACCCCCTATGGATTAAACTGGGGGTCATTTTATATATATAGTGGTCATATTTTTTGGACATGTATTTTGATGAATAGACCATGTCAGATCTATAGATATGCATTACAGGTTGATTAGTAAACGTCTACTTGACCTCAGACTAGTGTTGGTAATCGGTTGAAAATTCATGATCGATTATCAGAAATTTCAACCAACCGATGATCGATCATTCATCGATTAAACATGGTTTCCATAAAAGACACAAGTTTAAGCCTTTTTCAGACTATAATGAAGAAAATTAACATATTTCAAGTATGTTCTGGGCATTACATTATTGAATGAAACTGGCCAAGCATTTATTTTAAGTAAAAATTAAAACTCATTTTATTAGCTCGACTATTCGAAGAATAAGAGAGCTTATGTACAGTAATCACCCCGGGGTCGGCGTTGGTGTCGGCGTTGGCGTCGGCGTCCCACATCAAGGTTTGCGTGTAAGCTGTGTTTACAAGTCTATATCTCTTACATTTCTTATCCTAGCACAACCAAATTTGGCCATGGGCTTCCTTATAGCATTATCTTAAGGGCTGCATAAGCAATTTTGGTTCCAGTAACCCATGGGCTCCCATGGAACCCAAATTCTGATAGCCCTTAAAATGTGTCTGTTTCACATCAAATTTTGCGTGTAAGCTGTGTTAACAGGTCTATATCTCTTACATTTCTTGTCATAGCTGAACTAAATTTTGGAATTGGTTTCCTTATAGTATGTTGTAAAGGGTTGGATAAGTAATTTTGTCTTCTGCAAATTCTAGGCTCCCATGGAACCCAAATTGTGATGGCCCAAACAATGTGCAATAAAGGCAGATCTAGGTTTGCATGTAAGCATGTATATATCTATAATTTTGGTTTGGGATTTCTTATAGCATTATGCATCTTATTCATACTTCACCCATATTGGGGCATAATAATAATAATAATAATAATAATAATAAAGACTTTATTTAACGAGAGAACTCATTTGAAACTAGTCAATCTACCATGAGGCCCTCAACAATACAATATATACAATATTTACAAGTAAAAATGCATTTAAAGTGGTATATTCAGTAAATGGAAATATGTTTAAATAGAACTGCAAGACTTAGTCATTTACTAATATATCGGATGGTGAATCCACTGTAAATACAATGTTTTGAATTGATTTACAGATTGGGCATTTTGTATATGGTGGGGAAGAGAGTTCCACACTTTAGAGCCTGAATAAGCAAATGACTTTCTGAATAACTCACTATTGGGTCTGGGGGAATATAGCTGAAGATTTGATGATGATCTTAGATTCCGCATATGGACATTTGAAGTTAGAGTAAATGCGTCTTTAAGATAAGCAGGGGCCTGATCATTTACTGTTTTAAACATAATGATTGCTTTTTGAAATATAACTCTTTCGGGAAATGTCATCCAACTGAGTTCGGTAAAAAGTTCCACGGAAGGAGTATCGAAATCTTTATCTAGGATAAGTCGTGCAGCTCTTTTTTGGAACCTTACAAGTTTATCTTCGAGAGAAGTATTACAATTTTCCCATATCACACAACAGTAATCAAGATGGGGTAAGATATAAGAATTGAAAAATAATTTGCGCATAGGTATAGAAAGGTAAATCTTTATGCGAGATAACAGGTATAACAATGAATTACATTTTTTCAGAACTTTATCAATTTGGGTATTCCAAGAGAGGGTATTGTCAATTGTAACACCGAGTATTTTTTCTTCGTAACTACAATTAATAGTTTCATCTTTGAACTGAATAGAAGGGGCATTATGATAAATATGATGTATTTTGTTCTTAGATGAGAGATACATTATTTTTGTTTTTGATGCATTGATAGACATGCGATTTGTATCGCACCAGGCGTTGACGTTGATAAGGTCATTATTGAGTGAATTTGCAGCATCGACAAGAGATGAATTAGAAGTTGAAAGCGTTGTATCGTCTGCAAAAATATCCGTGACTGTGTTTTCCATAGATAATGGCAGGTCATTGATGTAGATTAAAAATAATAAGGGACCTAACACAGATCCTTGGGGTACACCCGATACAATGGGTGAAGATTCTGAAGTTATACCAGAAACCTGAACTTGCTGGTGTCTGTTATTCAGATATGATGAAAACCAGGAAAGTGCAGAACTATCTATTTTGTAAATTTTTAACTTTTGCAGCAATATAGTATGATCAACTAAATCAAACGCCTTTGACAGATCAAGAAATATAGTACCAACAATTTCATTGTTGTCAATGGCTGCAATCCAGTCATCTAATATTCGTATAAGGGCAGTTTGACACGAGTGATTTGCCCTAAAGCCAGATTGTCGTGAATAAAACAACCTATTTTCTTCAAGATGCCGTCTCAAATGTATACTAACATGACGTTCAAATATTAAAGAAATAACAGGAAGTATTGATATTGGCCTATAATTGGCCTTGTCGTTTTTAGGACCCGTTTTATGCACTGGGATTACTTTTGCTCTTTTGAATAATTGTGGGTAGATAGTTGTGAGTATACTGGTGTTAAATATTTTAGTAAGAATGGGGGCGATTACAGTAGCAGACATTTTCAAAAATCTGGCACTCATCTCGTCGGAACCGGTAGACTTGGTAGTATCAAGAGATTTAAGTTGACTTTCAACAAAGGACAGAGGTACCAGTGGAATATTAAATTTCGGAGACGTTCGCATTTTGTCGTCGATGAGATTTTCTAGTGGGACATTAGTGTAATTTGTGACGGGCGCGTTATTTGCTTGATACTTTTCAAAAACTGTAGAAATGTGTGTATTAAATGTATTTGCTGCCAAATACGGATCAATTATAGGATTTCCGTCGTCATCATTTATATAATTGGACTGAACTTGATTTTTAAATCCAGATAACTCATGTAAACTATTCCATAATTGTTTAGGATTTCGCTTATTTGAATTTATTGTTTCACTGTAATATTGTTGTTTAGCTTGTACAATGATACTTTTAACTTTCTGCCTCCATATCTTGTAATTTACCGAGTCTTTTTTTTGGTGGAAATAATCTCTTCTTTTAATTGCATCAAGAATATTAGTTTTCATCCAATTTGGTTGATTTACTTTTTTAACGCGTTTCTTTCTTTTTGGGGCATGCTCTTTTAGGACTGCATTAAACATTTCAATAAATAAATCCAGGGAATCGTCTGGATTATCATACACGTCAATTATTGACCAGGGTTGTTCGGAAAGATCATTTATGAATCTAGTTTCGTCAAAATGTTTCAGAGATCTAAAACTTATGGTTTTATGCACAGGACCTTTAATATACTTAGCTGAAACTTTTCGAGTTAAACAAATAGGATAATGATCACTTATTGAGTATAACGGAATAGATACTTCAGATATGTTCTGCGGCATATTCGAAAACGCATGGTCTATCAATGTAGATGAACAAGTTGTTACCCTAGTGGGTTTGGTAACCAATTGAGTTAGATTGACAGACTCCATGAGATCAAGCCATGTTTTGGCATTCCTATCTGATTTGAGTAAATCGAAATTAAAGTCACCAAGGACAAGACATTCTTTTTCTTCTGAAAATGATTTCTCTAATGCAGCTGTATAATTATTTAGCCACTGTGCATTTGAAGATGGTGGTCTGTATGTATAGCATAGTAGAAAATGTTTAGTATTAGGTTGTTGGATCTCAAGCCATATAGATTCAACTGAACTGTTTTCAAGGTCAAATCTTTGAACACATGGTATATCTTCTCTGACGTAAATAATTAATCCACCGCCATTTGTAATTCTATCTTTTCTAAATAGTTTGAAATTTTCTAATCGAAGTTCATTGTCCGAAAACGTATTGTTCAGAAATGTTTCACATAAGCATATAATATCAATATGTTGTTGTTGTGATATAAGAAGTTTAATCTCATCCAGCTTAGGATAAAGATAATGAATATTGAGGTGAATTATATTGAGCCCCTTCTGTGTAAACCATGTGTCAAAAGTTGGATTTTGATTACAATTAGTAATATCATTAGCATTTAAATTAGCAGTAACAGTATCAGTTTCATTTAATTTAGTAGCATAATGACTTGGACTACATTTGGAATTCAAGAGACTGTTATTAGTATCATTTTTAGCATAATTAACAGAATACTGGGCCTCATGGTTTAAGCAAAAACAGGCATTATTAACACAATGATTTGAACAAGAACAAATGCAATTTATAGAACAGTTATCAGTGTCTTTGTTTTTGTCAAAATCCGTCGAAGTACATTGTTTCACGCCCACTGATGTCCCGGAGCACCCCATGGCTTGCGGTTCTTCATCCAAGGTGGTGTGTAGAACGATGGTTGTGGCTTGTACATCATCTCCGTGTTGTCTTGAGTACTTCTCCCCCCTGAAAACGTCCCTCGACGAAAATACTCATTACTATTCCCTGACTCGTTATCTTGAGTTGACGGGATTCCAAGAACTGTATTTAATGCATTCCTCATGCTAATGCCTAAAGCTTTACCGCCTTTTGTGTTTAAATGTAAGTTGTCACGATACATTGTTGTGTCAGGCATTCCAAACTTGGTGAAGTTTGCATCGTTATTGAGATAGTGGTGCCCATCCTTCATACACATTTCTTCTAAGGAATTGTTTGTTCTATTTATTATATCGTTCACAACTTTGTCGTTTCTTCTTTGCAAAATAGAGGACACTATAATTTTTGCCTTTGGGTTAATGATTTGGATTGTATTTACTGTGTCTCTGAGTCCATCAGTAATATCTTCGCATAAATCGGCATCAGATACGTTGTTTGTTCCGACGTGCAGGATAATGGCATCTGTGTTCTTTATGTAATCCGGATCTGTGTCTGCCATTGTTATAATCGTGTTTTCAATAGTACTTATTCTTCCTCCTGAATGACTTCTGATGTTTGCTTTCAGTTTTGGATCAGACATCCTTGCTGAACTCAAAATCTTTGTCATCGAGTCACCTGCTATGAACGCTGTGTATGTACGCGCATCATTATTAGACGAGCCTTTGTTCCTCGGATTGGTCATATCTGGCTGATTTAAGTTTCGACTGATGTTTATGGGTTGATCCTTTGACTGTGATTTGTCAGTCTTTGAGTCATTTGTCTGAGCCATAGATCTCTGTATCTGATTTTTTATATCTAACAACTCGTTGACTAATACTTCCTTAAGATTGCCTACTTCACTAGCAAGTTTGACTATTACACTTTCCGTTGCACTTTCTACTTTTGATTCGATGCTATCTGAAGCCTCTCTTGATTTCATCAATTGACCAACTAAATCTGTTTTCTCTTTTGAGAGGAGTTCAATTTGTTTCTTAAGCTTAACGTTGCTTTCTTCATAAATAAGGCATTCAGCTGTCGATTTGCAGAGATTTGATTTAATTTGTGCCATAGCACTGTCATTTTCCTCCATTTGCTGACACTGCTCACTTAATTTTTTACTAATTGACTCCTTTTCACCTTTAACATCTTGCAAAATGCGTAACAACTTCTCATTTTCGCTTTTTAATATTTTGGTTTGAGAAAGAAGCTCTTTGAGCGAATGTTGTAATTCATTATTTTCCTTCTTCTGGTGATCTATCTGTATTTTGTACACGTTTTCAGCAGTATCTTCCATAATGTTTGGTCTTACGATTGAGACTGGATGAGGCACTTTAGTAGAATCATCGAATGTCATTTCAGACGTAATTTCACTTGTCATCCCTTCCTCTTCGTTTCTTATGTTACCGAGAGACATATCAACATCTGTTGAGGTATCACTTAACTCAGTTAAAGAATATTGTCGTGAATCAGACACGAGTGATTGGAATGGTTGCTTTACGAGGGTTTCATCATCCAAGTTTGGGTCAGCACTAAACACAGTTATATCTGAATGGGACTCCCTTGATTGGAATGGTTGCTTAAGGGTGGTCTCTTCATCGTCTTTAAAGTCATCCCCTACTAGTTCCTCAGATACGAAATTTGGTCGGTGATTTTTCCGTTTACTGTTTCCACTCTTGGGCGTGTTGCTTATGTCACATACCGTCGATCGATATGGTTCTTTAACAGGTGCTATGTCTTTGTTGAGTTCCTCACTTGTCACGCTTTTAGTACTTGAAACTAGATCAAGCTGTCTACTGTTTACACTCTTGGGAGTTTGTCTGTTTTTAGGCTTACGCAAACTGTTTATCATTTGACTAAGATAAAACAGTGGGCTTCGTGGAGAGTTAGTTGCAGAAGGCGTCACATTTGTACTGTTTCCATGACATGTAGACTGTGCATTTTCAGAATGATCATGCATTTCATTTCCCCCATTTCTTTGCTGATTTTGACTAGCCATTGAATCATCTGTAGATGTGTCCGAATGCGATTCATTCCAATTACATTCCGAAGGCGTAAGCACTTGTGCTGATGATATACAACGTACGTTTTCGTTTCCCGCGGTTTCTTCAGTTTGTGGAGTTGAATGGGTTAGACGTTCAGACAAAGGTCTGAACACTCGGAGTTCCCAATTCCAACAGCCTTTACCTTGTATGAATATCGTTCTATTATCATACAGTGATAGAGCAACCTTCTTGTCGTTTTCCGTTACCTGAGCCTCAATTCCATTCCCATTCTTATTTCTGTGAAAGACATAGAGGTCTTCTAAGATGCGTTTTATTTCATTGTATGTATGTTCTGAGTGAACAGTTACTGTAATGGCATCAGACTTTGACGAATATTTAAGGTTATACAGTTTGCTATCAGTATTTTGGTTAGGATTCATTTTCTTGTGTTGCAACTGTCCTTTTTATATAGAACTATCCTTTGCGATTTTATTTTTTCATGGACAATTTTCAAACAGATTCATTATCATATCAAATAACAGTTTTTCCACGATTGTTTTAACTTACTCTCACAAAAATTTTAACTTGTCATGGCTCCCTCCTCCCCCTCCCCCCTCCCGCCCCCACTCCCACCCCCTCCACATTTGTTTTTTTAACTTTTTTTTTTTTACATATTTCTGTGTTGTTTTAGTCAATTATTACACATATATATATGTTGCCGCTCCCACAACCCCACCCCCCACCCCCTCACTCACTTGGAATTTTTTTTATTTATTTTTTTTACATATTTCTGTGTTGCTTTTGTCAATTCTTAAACATGTTGCCCCCTTCCCCACCCCCGTCTCCCCGCCACTCCCAACCCCCCCCCCCCACCCCGCCCCACCACACTCGGAGCTAGATTTTTTTTTTACATATTTCTGTGTTGTTTTGGTCAATTCTTACCCCTCCCAACCACCACCCACCCCCCCACACCCCCACCCACCAACACCCCAACCCCCCGCCCCCACTCCAGATTTTTTTTTAAATTTCTGTACTCCCCCCAATCGAAATATTTTTATTTTGTTTTACCATATTTCTGTGTTGTTTTGGTCAATTCTTACATAGCTTCTTACACATATATGTTGCCCTCCCCACCCCCTGCCTCTCCCCCATCCCTACTCAAAACTCGATTTTTTACATATTTTTTTTTACATATTTTTGTGTTGTTTTGGTGAATTCTTACATAGCTTCTTACACATATATGTTGCCCTCACCACCCCCACTCCCCCACCCCACACCCCACTCAAAACTCGATTTTTTTTTTTTTTTACATATTTCTGTGTAGTTTCCCCAACCCCACCCCACATTGTTGTAGCCATGTTTTCTGATGGTATATACTAGCTATAAATTTATTATTCTCTGAAAAACCGAATAGTCGGACTGCGCTGTTCTCCGACAGCTCTTGTTTTCTTGTATATTTTAGTACAAGAAAATGAAATAAGCCATCATTTTACAACCAAGTAAAGCCGATCAGGAAAAATTGTAATCGATTAATCAGATCAAATGCGTAACTGATCGATGATCGATCAAAGCGATTAATAGGAACAGCACTACCTCTGACAAAACATCACATGTCAGATACATCACTAAAATGTCCCCTTTCATGTCAGATAGACATGCATTATTAGTTTAGACATTTTAATTGTTGTGTTTAAATTATTTGTATAAAGAACAAAGGAATGAAGAAAAAAGGAGTTCACCAACGTTGTTTCATTTTGGGTTCGTATGCATTTAGTGGCCGTATCATGATCATCTACGCGCTTTTATTAAATACAATACTTTGCTATTGTTAGAACCACTGATCAGAGATCAGCAGAGCTTATGCCGTGTGCAGTGTCCGTCGTCTGTCCGAGGGCCATTTTAGTAGCCTGTACAGAAGGAAAGGGTCATTTTCCAACAAGGGGCCTGTCCCCATGATTTTTGTGCTCAAATGATAGCAAATAGCTAGAAGACCATAACCCAAACAGTTTTAAAAAAAGGCCCCCTCTGTAGGCTGTCCAAGTTCATTAGACACAATTTGTCCACATACTTGGACAAAAAATAGAGGGTCTTTATCTGAAAGAAGGGGCCATTTTCCTTCATTTATGGCCCCTTTAAACAAGGCCCTTTAAACATAGCTCCTTGCTATATTCCGTTCATCCGTCTATCTGTCCGTCCGTAATTTTTTTTGTAGCGACTACTCCTCTGAAACTACATGACATATTTTCACGAAACTTTACAGAAATGATGCCCATGAAGTCTAGTTGATCCCAATCTCATTAAAATCAGATCCAAAATATTCGCTCCACTACTTTCCGCTATTTAGATCTAGATGATCTGGACAACAGTTTCACTGATGCAAACATTTGACGCGAAGCGTCGTTTATAAATAAGATTGTATGGGAGATTATACGTATTTCATTGATAAAGTATGTGATTTCATGTATGTCATGTACATGCTAGTGCATTATACCAAAATCAGTTTAAAAACGCAGCGATGTTCGAGTCACAATCCAGTGTCATTAGTTTTAGCGATTTCAAAAGAACTAAGTTCAGGGTTATAAACTTTTGTCAGTGTTATATATCCTTACCAGTAGTGCTTAAACAATCAAATGGAAAACCCAATGTATGCTACATGCTGTCTTTTTTAGCTCTACTGGCAAAAGGCCAGGAGGGCTTATGCGATCACTTTTCGTCCGTCCGTCCGTCTGGCCGTCTGTCTGTCTGTTAGCAATTTTATAAAATCGACATATCCTCTGAAACCGCTTGAAGGGTTTTAATGAAACTTCATCACAATGTTACTTGGGAGGGCCCCTCTCAGATTTGTGTTTTTCGCGGTCGCCAGTCATCCAAGATGGCCGCCATGGCTAAAACTAGATCAAATTTAAGGAAATTTCAAAAGACATCTCCTCCGAGACCAGTTATTCCGTTCTACTGAAATATCATATACATGTTCCTTGGGTTGGCCTCTATCAAGTTTGTGTTTTTCGTTATTTGATCTTTACCAAACTTGCACAGATTGTTAATATCAATACAAGCTTGGCCAAGTTCGAAACCCAGTGATATTGGACTAGTTACTCCATTCATTTCATTTCTTAGGTCATCTATTAACAATAAACAAAATATTTTATTCATGGTAACCCATCAATTAAGGACATTATAATATGTTTGTGTTCTGACAAGAATAAACACAGTGCGCCCATAGTAACACATATTTCTTGTTGGGTCCTCTGACAGTAAACACAGTCTCAACTTCCTGTAACACACCAACCGAGGACCTCTTACTATTCTAAGGTCCTCTATTAACAATAACCACAATTTCTTCATGGTAACACACCAATTAAGGACGTCATCTCTAGGTGTTTCAACAACAACCAACACAGTGCGCCCACTGTAACACATATTTCTTGTTAGGTCCTCTGACAGTAAACACAGAGTCAACTTCACTGTAACACACCAACCGAGGACCTTACTATTCTAAGGTCCTCTATTAACAATAAACACAATTTCTTCTTGGTAACACACCAATTAAGGACCTAATGTCTTGGTGTTCCGACAGCAATAAACACAGTGCGCCGGGCCCCACTGTAACACATATTTCTTGTTGGGTCCTCTGACAGTAAACACAGTGTAACACACCAACAGAGGACCTGTTACTATTCTAAGATCATTTTTTAACAATAAACACTATTTCTTCATGGTGACGCACCAAATAAGGACCTAATCTCTTGGTTTTCAGACAACAATAAACACAGTGCGCCCACTGCAACAAATATTTCTTAGTGTGTCCTTTCACAATCAACACAGTGTAAACTTCACTGTAACACACCAACCGAGGACCTAGTACTATTCTAATGTCCTCTACTAACAATAACCACAATTTCTTCATGGTAACACACCAATTAAGGACCTAATCTCTTTGTGTTTCGACAACAATAAAGACAGTGCGCCCACTGTAACATATTTCTTGTTGGGTCCTCTGACAGTAAACACTGTGTCAGTTTCACTGTAAAACACCAACCGAGGACCTTATTATTCTTAGGTCATCTATTAACAATAAACACAATTTATTCATGGTAACCCATCAAGTAAGGACATAATCTGTTGGTGTTCTGACAAGAATAAACACAGTGCGTCCATTTTAACACATATTTCTTCTTGGGTCCTCTGACAGTAAACACAGTCTCATCTTCACTGTAACACACTAACCGAGGACCCCTTACTATTCTACGGTCCTCTATTAACAATAACCACAATTTCTTCATGGTAACACACCAATTAAGGACCTAATCTCTTGGTGTTCCGACAACAATAAACACTGTGCGCCCATGGTAACACATATTTCTTGTTGGGTCCTCTGACAGTAAAGACAGTGTCAACTTCACTGTAACACACCAACCGAGGACCTTTTATTATTCTAAGGTACTCTATCAACAATAACCACAATTTCTTCATGGTAACACACCAATTAAGGACGTCATCTCTAGGTGTTCCGACAACAACAAACACAGTGCGCCCACTGTAACACATATTTCTTGTTGGGTCCTCTGACAGTAAACACAGTGTCAACTTCACTGTAACACACCAACCGAGGACCTTACTATTCTAAGGTCCTCTATTAACAATAAACACAATTTCTTCTTGGTAACACACCAATTAAGGACCTAATCTCTTGGTGTTCCGACAACAATAAACACAGTGCACCGGGCCCCATTGTAACACATATTTCTTGTTGGGTCCACTGACAGTAAACACAGTTTCAACTTCACTGTAACACACCAACCGAGGACCTCTTACTATTCTAAGGTCCTCTATTAACAATAAACACAATTACTTAATGGTAACACACCAATTAAGGACCTTATCACATGGTGGTCCAACAATAATAAACACTGTGCGCCCATTGTAACACTTATTTCTTGTTGGGTCCTCTGACAGTAAACACAGTGTCAACTTCACTGTAACACACCAACAGAGGACCTGTTACTATTCTAAGATCCTTTTTTAACAATAAACACAATTTCTTCATGGTGACGCACCAATTAATGACCTAATCATCTCTTGGTTTTCAGATAACAATAAACACAGTTAGCCCACTGTAACAAATATTTATTGGTGTGTCCTTTCACAGTCAACACAGTGTCAACCTCACTGTAACACACCAACCGAGGACATAGTACTATTCTAAGGTCCTCTACTAACAATAACCACAATTTCTTCATGGTAACACACAAATTAAGGACCTAATCTCTTTGTGTTCCGACAACAATAAAGACAGTGCGCCCACTGTAACATATTTCTTGTTGGGTCCTCTGACATTAAACACATTGTCAACTTCACTGTAACACACCAACCGAGGACCTTACTATTCTTAGGTCATCTATTAACAATAAACACAATTTATTCATGGTAACCATCAATTAAGGACATAATCTGTTGGTGTTATGACAAGAATAAACACAGTGCGCCCATTTTAAAACATATTTCTTCTTGGGTCCTCTGACAATAAACACAGTCTCATCTTCACTGTAACATACCAATCGAGGACCTCTTACTATTCTAAGGTCCTCTATTAACAATAAACACAATTTCTTTTTGGTAACACACCTGTTAAGGACCTAATCTCTTGGTGTTCCGACAACAATAAACACTGTGCGCCCATGGTAACACATATTTCTTCTTGGGTCCTCTGACAGTAAAGACAGTGTCAACTTCACTGTAACACACCAACCGAGGACCTCTTACTATTCTAAGGTCCTCTATTAACAATAACCACAATTTCTTCATGGTAACACACCAATTAAGGACGTCATCTCTAGGTGTTCCGACAACAACAAACACTGTGCGCCCACTGTAACACATATTTCTTGTTGGGTCCTCTGACAGTAAACACAGGGTCAACTTCACTGTAACACACCAACCGAGGACCTTACTATTCTAATGTCCTCTATTAACAATAAACACAATTTCTTCTTGGTAACACACCAATTAAGGACCTGATCTCTTGGTGTTCCGACAACAATAAACACAGTTCGCCGAGCCCCATTGTAACACATATTTCTTGTTGGGTCCTCTGACAGTAACGACAGTGTAAACTTCACTGTAACACACCAACCGAGGACCTCTTACTATTATAATGTCCTCTATTAACAATAAACACAATTACCTAATGGTAACACACCAATTAAGGACCTTATCACATGGTGGTCCGACAACAATAAACACTGAGCGCCTATTGCAATACTTATTTCTTGTCGGGTCCTCTGACAGTAAACACAGTGTCAACTTCACTGTAACACACCAACAGAGGACCTGTTACTATTCTAAGATCCTTTTTTAACAATAAACACAATTTCTTCATGGTGACGCACCAGTTAAGGACCTAATCTCTTGCTTTTCAGACAACAATAAACACAATGCGCCCACTGTAACAAATATTTCTTGTTGTGTCCTTTCACAGTCAACACAGTGTCAACTTCACTGTAACACACCAACTGAGGTCCTGGTACTATTCTAAGGTCCTCTACTAACAATAACCACAATTTCTTCATGGTAACATACCAGTTAAGGACCTAATTTCTTTGTGTTCCGACAACAATAAAGACAGTGCGCCCACTGTAACACATATTTCTTGTTGGGTCCTCTGAACGTAGACGCAGTTTCAACTTACTGTAACACACCAACGGAGGACTTCTTACTATTCTAATGTCCTCTATTAACAATAAACACAATTACTTAATGGTAACACACCAATTAAGGACCTTATCACATGGTGGTCCGACAACAATAAACACTGAGCGCCCATTGTAATACTTATTTCTTGTCGGGTCCTCTGACAGTAAACACAGTGTCAACTTCACTGTAACACACCAACAGAGGACCTGTTACTATTCTAAGATCCTTTTTTAACAATAAACACAATTTCTTCATGGTGACGCACCAATTAAGGACCTAATCTCTTGCTTTTCAGACAACAATAAACACAATGCGCCCACTGTAACACATATTTCTTGTTGTGTCCTTTCACAGTCAACACAGTGTCAACTTCACTGTAACACACCAACTGAGGTCCTGGTACTATTCTAAGGTCCTCTACTAACAATAACCACAATTTCTTCATGGTAACATACCAGTTAAGGACCTAATTTCTTTGTGTTCCGACAACAATAAAGACAGTGCGCCCACTGTAACACATATTTCTTGTTGGGTCCTCTGAACGTAGACGCAGTTTCAACTTACTGTAACACACCAACGGAGGACTTCTTACTATTCTAAGGTCATATATTAACAATAAACACAATTACCGGTGCGCAGTGTTGCAGTTATACCGGTTAACACACCAATTAAGGACAGAGCCATTGCTTCACGTTCCAAAACTCATGTCATAACAGCGGTGCCTAAAGTGACTGATTATCTTAACATCATCTACGCGCCACAACACTAATATCATTTACCAATTTATGTTCATAAAAAAGTAGTTACAGGGCAACGTAATTGTTCATGAAGTTCTCTGAAATATTGGAAAATTAAAACTCATCTCAAATCCTGAATCCGCATCTGCCCTAAGTAGTAAGAATGCCATGAATGAATTGAATTGAGTTTTAAGGCGCACCAACATATAAAAGGTTATTTGGCGCCTAACAGGAATGAACATGTCAGGCTCGTACTCCATTCACATCAAGATAAAATACAGAGAATGGGCATAGTACCGTCTTACCTGCAGAACTGTAGAGTTGCTGCAAATTCTATTGTAGATACTCCATTTACGATAGAGCCACGGTTCCACGTTTTCATGCGGTGTGGAATGATAAAGACCACGAATGAACATGATCAAAATGACAAAATGAAAACGAATGGTGGTGGGGCGGGTGCGTGTCATACCCCTCTGCATGTGACAGTGTGTTTGTGAGATTGCAGTGATTTTATTCTACTCCGGATACCACACGAAGGAAACATGCACTAAACATACTTATTTTAAATAGTTGACCACCTTTGACATGTACATATGTCTATGATTACACTCACAATCCAGCATACAAGTCAACGTCCACACTATTTTCGCGCTATTAAAATTGATAATTTATCAGTAACTTAGCATGTAATCGGACATCTTGACATCAATATGTCAATTACGATCCCATTAGTCGATTTATCTCGGCGTGACCCAGTAGACGTGAAACCCCGAAGGACCCATGTTCAAGCCCCATCGGCGCCACATATTCGTCGGTGCGTTCTGGGTCAGGGACGTACACCGGGGTGTCTCATGCATTGGGAGTCTATTTTCCGAAAAAGAACCACAGGAAGCCAGCTTTAATAAGTTTAGACAGAAATCAAAGTTGGTTTATTACGTCTCTGGTGCAGGGTAGGTTCCCGAATTCGATCTATTATGTCTCCATATATAGGGCGGCTTAAAAACGTTGTTTATATATATCTATCTATATACAAAAAAAGAGGGTATCTACTCCACCTGAAAGTGAAGACTAACAATCTATGGCACTAGCGTCCTATTCTGGAACTATTCAAACACCCCAGCATGCGGTTGTCCTTATATGAACTTCGCTATTGACGTTTATCATCCAGCAATTTTTTTTCAGTCTGAACATGTTATGGTATCCACCGCCGAATACCTGCCCCCCTCCCCCCGCCGAATACCCCCACCCTCACTCCCCAAACACACCAACTACACGTTCGCAACTCGAGGCTCTGGCTACGTCCCTGCATAGTCATTTTGTACTAATTTCACGGTTAGATATTTTACTATTTAAATTTGTTTTTCACTTTACATATTATTTTGTTTGTTTTGCCTTTAATCTTGTAATAGATATAATAGCGCAATCAATTTATTCTATTCTATTCTACACCTTTACCGTCATAGTCACGTGCTTAGCAACACTACTGACGTGTAAAATTCAGCTCATATTTTCCGCAAAATGTGTTGTTTTCTTTTGCCTTCTTCATTTTAAGAACATATAACAGCAGCAAATTAATCAATAAAACATTTTTTGAGACAAAAGTGTCTTTAACTCAGAGTTATGTGCAAAACGTGCTTAAAATTAATGACATTTCAAGACAAGAGTAGTTTTTCCCTGGATTTTTATGCATGGCTTATCTGCATTAAGGTATTAGGTTGACATGAAAAATAAATTGGAAACCGATTATCGAAGGAGGGTTGCTGGACTAGTTACTCAGGATTTTTTTTGTACAAGTTTAAAAGACAGTGGTGACTGTGAAACTATTATAACTTAATTATAAATAAATAAAATAGTTTTACGCTGAGCCCTGGCATTTCATTGTCAAAACTCTCCAAAGAGCTCTATAATCAAAATATGTTGATTTCTTCATAACATGCATTACCTGCACTGTTCTCTCCAAAATGTTGTGAAAGACAATCGAGGTGTTTTTGAATGTGACAACTACGGTTATGTGATGAATATAACCAATACAAGATGGTGAAACTATTAACCATAGAAATAAGCATAATTGTCCAAGTTATGTTTCAACATTATAGTTGAGTTTGTTTTTTTTACCGGAAATGGAGAAAATAAATAGTATGCAAGATATTATTTTTTCCTTCACATATTTAATTTGTATTATATACCTATTACTAATTAATACATTGTATTTGTATTACCTTCACAATACAAAAACGATAATCATTTCTATTGATCCTGTATCACTACGAACAATTTCTGATTTTGTCTAACTATCCTACTTTTCTACGGATGACTTTTCAAGACCTTATCTATTTAATGGGCAAATAAAAAAGGGGTATAATTCTGTAAAATGTATAACAGAGCTATGGCACTTGTTTGTACTTCCTCTAAAGATAGTGAATTTATGTCAAGCAGTTTCTGAAGTATGAGCTTGCCGAAAAAAAATAACGGTAATAGCAACACACACTGACGCCATGTCGAATAGACTAACATGCCTTTTTGCGAAAATCTAATTCATAATTGATGTGAGAACTACTTTTTGACACCACTAAGTTTATTTCCCCATATAATATATGATATTACTGATTCGCTAATTACAACTGAATATAACCTGCGGGCTGCACTGCATATATTGCAAAACTGGTGCTTAGAAAACGGCATGGTATTAAACACTGAACGGCATGGTATTGACTGCAACACCTCAGAAGTGCGTAATACTAAAACACTCACCTTTAAACTACAATAACATTAATATTCAATTGTGTTATTACACTCTCATACTGCATGTTATGTGATAAAAGATATTACATCATACAGAAGGGCGGATGGGAGAGAACAAACTATAGTTATCTGCCTAAATGCAAATCCTCAAGTGATCAGAACAGTGTGTGTGTGTGTGTGTGTGTGTGTGTGTGTGGTTCTAAGGTTTAAAGTCCGTCCGCCAACAAACACGTCGAGGTAAACCTGACGCGATGGGCACAATAGAGTCTGGACTTTTAAAGATGTAATTTTGAATTTTGAAGTTTACATAGACCTTGCCAACAGGTCTGTTTAATGTCTGAATATGTGCCAAAAACGGTGTCAACATCAGCGGTTAATTCAACCTAATTTCGTGTGTAAGTGATCAGAACAATAGCCCGCACCAGTATATATACCCACGAAACGCGCCAAAAGAAAATACTCAAACCTTGTAACCGAGCTCAAATAGAATGACGATATCATTACTTACATGCTGTTCCGATACGAGAATAATTTCATTCTCTTAAAACTCACCCTTCTCACAGGAGTAACACGACAACAACACTTAAGTAATAAATGTATATTTATTATGTTTATGGTATAAGCCATTGGACGACCGACTAACTGACATTATTAACATTAATTAATAGGAAACACTTCACCTTCAAATTATAATACGATACATAATAAACTACACCTATGTATAACTACACCTATAAACTATAAGCGTTTATTTATCCTCGCTATATTGCACTAAGCATTTTAGCGAGCAGACCTCGGTTTAAAGTCTCATCCGAAGGACTGATAAACTATATCAATCTCTCACCACAGACTTGCGACGGACTAGTATTTGCCAAACTGAACCCAGATTTAATTAAGCGAGCTATTCAGTACAATATAAATCAAACGCAATACTTCCCCACCACTGAATAAACAAGGGAGATACTATTTTATGCCTACTTTATATCATACAACCAATACAGTTTTTGCTTAGGATTTCGAGCCTATTGTATTATGGGACTGGGTGGTGGGATGGAACATTGTGATATTCAATTTTGATTCAGATTATGAGGCCCACCCAATAAAGCCTTTTTGTGTGCAGTCAAATATAAACACACAACAGAAAGTTGTTCATTTAATGCTTTGCTATCATTTTTGTTCTAGAAACAATAAAGAAATATCAGACTAGTTTTGTATTTAAACTAGCTAAATTATGAATATGCTTTTCTAAATTACAAAGTTGTGTTCAGCTTTTCTTACCCAAGACAATATCTAATATAGCAATGTAACACAAAGAAAAAACTACAAGCGTACCTCAATTTATATACCTGAGTTGATCGGTCATGGAGCATGCAGTCAGTAAATACACAAGATTCCCATGCTTTTTCAATGACCAAGTAGCGATGGGAAATATGTCTTAAGGTTCCTCACAACTGCCCAAAATGAAACAAAAGTAAATTTAGTTGTGTATGTGATTTTGTTGGAATTTGTGCATGTTTTGCATATCATTTAAAGCGTCTTCGAACCAAGATTTTGAAAATAATAATGTTTTTGCAAAAACAAATTTATTATTATTAATATTTTGTAAAAATGGAACCGTAATTTGGGCATCATACGACGGAATCTCAAGTTCTTTTTATTTTACGGCTTTGGAAAAAATAATTAAGAAGAAGTCAACTTCAATGTCTACCTCAGGCAGTGCCTTTTGAATTTTGTCAAAATTTAATGTCACAATACCCATAATTTATAAAAAAAATAAAACACCTATATTTTCAAATATATTTACAATTTGGGCCTATTTTTACCATTGTCATTTATATCTTCACGTGCATGCTTGCACGGGATATTATGGAGGTTTGACAGCTGGATATGAGTACGGTTTTATGAATGTTTCATGCTGATCGGGAGGCGATCGCATAAGCAACCAACTTTAGCTAGGTGAAACAATCATATAGCTACCTTTTGTCAAATGCTGTATAAAAATCGTCCATATCCAGAAGAAAATTGCAATATTATCATCTTTTTCGCGATTTCGGAAGTGCCAAATAACATACACCGGAAATTATAACCGAAAAAGTAGGTCCCACGTTGCAAATGTGAAAATATTAAAGGATGTAGTAACTGTGTAATATTTATACAAAATTAGGATGCGTATGATCTAAAATAAACACGGAAATAGAAAACTTTATTAAATTTGAAAAAAAACTCCCCATCTTACTCGATGAGTTTGAGAAGACTATTTCTGGCGTAAGAATACCATTTCGCCAAAACAGAGTGAAGCCAGAAAATTATTATAAACGAAAGTCGGCGAACCCATAAATAACGCGACATCTTATGTCCGAACAAAGAACAGTATTGACGGTAAGGTTAAATATAACAAGGATGATATATTGCATGTTCATCTTATCTTTTACTAGAAACTTCGCGTGTATTTGGTTAATATGCATCTCCACTGTCTAGGGCAAAAAATGGCGACATGCAGTTCAACAGGAGGTCACTTTCGAGGTCAAAATACGTAACGTTATATTAGCTGGCATGGAATTTTCGGCTTGGCACAGCCTTCAGTATATCAAAACAGAATTATTTTCATTATGAATTTTCTTTTATTTCTCATTTTGAAGTAACTTGAGATTCCGTCGTATGATGCCCAAATTACGGTTACATTTTCACAAAATATTAATAATAATAAAAAAATTGTGCAAAAACATTATTATTATCAAAATCTTGGTTCGAAGACGCTTAAGATGATATGCAAAACATGTACAAACTCCAACAAAAACACATATAAAAACTAAATTTACTCTTTTTTTTTCATTTTGGGCAGTTTAGAGGAACATTAAACAACTTTAAATGGTGATAAATTAAACATAACGTTTCAATAATCAATGGAACCAATTCAACCCGGACAACATCAATATCCTGAAATGTCTTCAAATCCATAAAATATAAGTTACTGCAACAAGATTTACTAAGAAATCTAAATTTGAACGTATTAACTGGTCAGTCATCCAACGCTGAATGGCAAAAAAAGTAACGTTCTACACGCCTGCGGCCCTGTGAGAAACGCTCACATCAAGAGAAATTAATTATCGTCTAATTCGCTTCTCTCAAACAACAATAATTACATTTGTCTTTGATCTTATTGAAACATCTGCCAACATCCTTTAAACCTTGTTAAAACGTTGAATTTGTCATATGCTAATGGCTGTTAATTAACTAAAGGCCTATTATTAGATACATAAAATAGGAAAAATATAGCATTTTGAAAAAATTCCAACAAAATTAAAAAAATTAAGCATAATGGTACGGTTCCAAAAACTAATATTAAATCTCAATATGCATGGTGACCTATACATTTAATTGAATATATTGTCTAAATATATGTTCAAATAAGTGCCTAGGAAGTTTGAACAGATTCTGTTATTAGGAACATAACAAAAAAGGAAAATAATATTATACCATATCTATATAATTTCATACAAAACTTGGCCTTTTAGCATAGGGGTAGGGTTTCAAATTATTTTTCTAAACAAGCATGGGGACCTATCACTTTTATTGCACATTTTGTTTTTATATATGTTAAACTATGTGCTTAGAAAGATTAAAAAAAATCTGTTATTGGGAACATACACAAAAAATGGAAATTTTATCATTATGGGCTAACTTGTGCATAAATTGTGGTAATGGTCTCAACAGATTTTGTAAAAAAATATAGGTTTTACATAAAGATGAGCTTTAAATGTTATTGTAATTAAATGTTCTTTACTTTAATACAATTTTAGCAGAAGTGTGACCAATGAATAAATGATTAGACTTCAAAAATATCTTATTTATCTATTTCATGGACTTGTTCAACTTTTTGGACAGATTTACATGACGGTGGCATTACAAATTATTTTTTAAAATTTTAACAAGCATGGTGACCTACCATTATTTTTGCCTTTTCTGTCTATATATATAACAGACTTACTGTACAAAAAGTTTAAAGAAAATCTGTTATGTAGAAAAAAACTATAGAAAATGTCTTTAATCTGAGTTCTATATATATTACCCCATTAGCAATACACATTGATTTAATAAGAAGGCTTGACCAAACATAATAATATGTTTGCAAGGTTTAGTTTTGTATTTTCAAAAAGAAATGTTATACCTTTGCGAATCTCTAAGATCATAGGAAATAACATGATTGCAATATCCCTGAAGACAGGCACCGATAATAGGCCTTTTTCTAGATAATACCTACTTTGGTTCGTGTATTTATCGTAATGTACCTCTCAAAAGATTCAATTATTGCCCGTCGAAATGTCGGGTGTAATCTAACATAATTAGAATGTGTTCAAAGACAGTACCATTGATAATACAAATGCCAACGGAATGATAAGATGGTGTTTATATCTATAGATCAAACCGGATATACTTCATCTTTTAGTGTTCTCTCATTTGCAAGCCATTATACGAAGATGAAACGTAGATGAAATGTATGATACACTTTGATCTAGACCATGGTTCTGTAAAAGAAAGAAAATTATCTCAATTCTAATAATTTAATGCATTTATCTCGCATTTAAGATACCCGGCTAACATATATAATTGTATTTTAAGTAAACAGCATTAACAAAATATCACAAAAAAATAGTATATTCAATAAAATAAGGCAGCGGCAATACACGTAATTATGTTAATATTTTCCTCACGATCCGGAGTTACTCCAGCTATGTTTTTGAAGCAGGACATTTTCTCATGTGGAGTAAAAAAATCAATCAGACATGGTCAAAATCTGCCGAGTTTTGGCGAATTAATTCAAAATAAATCAAAACGTTTTTTGAACTCGTATGACGTTTCGTACATACAATATGTTATACAAAATATCTAGTACTGAGGCACGAATTTTGGAAAGAGCGTGGCACAATGAACAAGAGCTGGTATCAATGCTATAGAGCTTGTGCCAATGAAAGATACCTCTAACTAAATTGGTTTGATGATTGATTGTTTTTGATTAACTGTTTTCTGATGTTCGTATATAATACGTAATGTTTTATATTATCATCGCGTGGCGCAGTCGGTAGTGCAGTGGATTTGTAACCGGGGGCCCGGGTTCAATCCTCCGTGGTGCCACTGAGTTTCGTCGGTGTGTTCTTGGGCATAACACTTTCCCTTAGCCTCGTCCGTCGGATGGGGACGTAAACCGGGCGGTCCCGTGTATCGGTCTATCCTCCGAGACCGTTAAAGAACCATAGGAATCTATTCGATAATAAGAGTAGGGCACGGTTTCCGGATTCCTATGCATCCTTCTCCTCTCTCTGGGGCGGCTCTAAATAACCTATACTGTGTTGATGAGCCGTTAAACAACATGCAGTTCAATTCGATTCCGAAAGTTGACTCGAAATATATCTATACATAACTATATATATACTTCTCTAATGTAAAATTCGTCGGAAGTTTTTTATCACAAACTGCGTCGACTGAACATGTCAGAGTGACGCAATTTGTAATAACCTTAAAAAGAAACATTGGTGTTTGAATCCGTATTGTGAATGAGTGGGTGATGCATAGATCGATAGTTTAGCACAAGACTATTGTAACTCAAAAAGGATATGTTTCCTATGTTAATGACATCCCGAAGAAATATTTATAACAGTCGTAAGGAACATTTTCATTGTTTGCAAAATGGTCCGAAATGCCTTTAAAACATGGATTGAGAAAATATATTATTGCGCTTAGCCGACGAGGTTACTGTGTCGACGATTCTAACTAAGAGAAGTCTACTGACTTGAAGTCCCCCATCCATTGATGTTGTCTCCAAAAGGCTACATTAATTTTATTGTTTGCTTGTTTGTATATGGTTTTACGGCTCTTTTAACAGTTATAGTCATATCGAGCCGGTTTCCTGTGTGACTTACAAGTACTCAACACGGCCCATTATCCTGACACCGAGACAGTCAGTCCTTGTATGGACCGAGCGCTTAGTGAAGGAGCCACTAGTACCATTTTAAAGATCCGACCGGTTATCGAACCCACGACGCTCTATCACTAAGACACCGCCGCGGTTAATGGTATTGTCCACCCGAGTCTGCATATTAAAATAGGTGTTTGGTATATTTTCCATTTCCACTACCTTGCCTCTCAAGTTCATTATTCACGGGCGATTGCTGCTTTCCATGGTGTAAGATGACATGTTCTTGCATACCGGACAAGGATATCCGTCATTTTACCGGAGTTGGATATTTCCTTTTTACCCTAGGGTCGAGATAAAATTCACGAGCGCCATCATCCGGTATGCAGGAAAACATGCAAAACGTTAATACCTGGCGGCATCAACGCATAACATTTCTCTGATATGCAAGAAAAAGAATATATCATGGGTATTCGGTTCAGATAGGGAATACCAACCATCGGTATAAGTGTTTTGATCGGAACCTCGGGAGAGCCTCGTTTCCGATAAAAACACGTATACATCGGGTTGGAATTCCCTATCTTCACACGGATACCCATGAACGATTCTTATATTCCCATTTGGGCAAAAACTATTTATGTGTGAAAAATGCGTTTCCGTTATGATGAACAGAATAAAACGAGCAACATTATTTGGAACTTTACAAAAATAAATAATGGAACAATCCACTTTGAAAATGCAGTGGTTTAAGGGTTAATATTCTAAGATGAACTATGGTCCAAGTATCAGTATATTCAGATGATTCGGCTATTTCAGTTCGTGATGAGCCCACTCATCACCTCATCTGTATCTGGTTTGCACTGTTTGTTTTGCAATCGCCGAGATGGTACAGACCGCGCGGGTTTGAATCCCACTGGAAGCGACTCTCATATGTAATGAAGTATCGATTCTTACGGATGGCGGAAGGTGTATATTACTGGTTTACCCATTAAAAGGTGGGAGATCTGACTCCGCCACAAAAGAAAAATCGAAGTTAAACCACATACACACAAACCTTCTGACTGTGGATCGAATAAATCTGTGTTAGCGGTCACTTCTACAAAGCATCCCCACTAAACAGCCATATTCTTACACATATAGCTATATAAACAGCCACTTGTTCAATATCCCGTTTATACAATGTCAGTGGAAATCCACTTTTATTAAGCATTTACCTGCCTTAAGTGGTCACTTTCGGTCTTTCCCTTGAGTGACATTATCCCCAAGTGACGCATTTACGCGGCTTTTGAAAACAACGCAAATCCAGATTAGACAACCAAATTTCTACAGAAACATAATTAGGTGATATTCGCTATACAACTTTTTGTTATAAAAAGGGGCATCGCAGAGGGTATTTGGATTTTGCAAAAAAACACGTTTTCTCTGAAACCCAAAACGAATCAGACTTTATTAGATTTGTCCTAGCCTTATCTCCTTTGCGAACAATGTAAATGGTAGGTGTGCATGGTCTAGTGGTAGAGCGTCGGACTTCGATATCGAAGGTTCCCTGGTTCGATCCTCGACCGTACCATGTTCATTGTGTCCTTGAGCAAGACACTTTACCCACGATGCTTAGTGCTGGTTCTCCCCCAGGACGCCAAGTGTGGTTAGTATAAGTCACGGGATTCACCTACATGTACAAATAATACACAATGAATTTATGCTCTTTTTTTTAATGTGTCCACTATAAAGGTTTAAGGAGTAAATTTGTTAAGTCTTTATGTCCGAAATCCACATACATGTAAATGCCGCTTTTGAAAACGGCGTAAATGCAGATGAGACGACTTACCAGGTTTTGCAAAGTTTTCCAATCTGATAGTGGATAATACATACATATGAAACAAGATTTTTCTATGGTCAGCTGACTTGGACTCTTTAGAAACCTATGAGTCCGAATCAACCGATGATGGAAAATCTTCTTTATGGATATTCAAGCAAATTCCACCATCAGATTAGAAAATATTGGAAATCCTAGTGAGGCGGCTCGTTATGAGCCATAACTGGTGTCAACAATAATAAGTATTTTCATTGTGTCTGCGCATGCGGACCGGAAGAGGAAAAGGCGAAACAACGACAAATGCTACATTGTCGTCTTTTTATTCTGTCGTCTTTTTTAAAGTTTCATGGTTTGGTTTTCGATTCAGAACCAAAAGACGACATATATTGACCGCCCCGTTTTAGTCGCGTTCCGAGGCTCGTCTTTTCGTGCCGCGCGTTTTCGTTCTGGCGCGCTTTAGTGTTTTCGTCCGCGAAAAGGCGCCACTCGAAATAACAACAATTAAGTGTACCAAATGTTGTTTTTTCGCGGGCAAAAATACACTGGCAGAAATTAGCCACCATATAGTTGCAAGACAATTGGACCATCATACCAAACTCCAACTTCTTGAAAGTTATGACCCACAAGTGCCTAAATGGAACACCAGTCAAGTCAAACAAGTAAAGGTTTTACAGTGACATTCCCTGTTCCTCTTTCCGACGACCCTGAGTCTACCTATTAACACATTTAGTGGAGTGCGTGGTCCAGTGGTCGAGCGCCGAACTCCTGATCGAGAGGTCGTGGGTTCGATCCTCCGTCGCGGCCACGTTATTTATCCTTGAGCAAGATAATTAATCCACATTGCTTAGTACTGGTTCTACCCAGGAAGCCATCGAGAGTGATTAATCTAAGTTGCAAGAACTTGTTTCGCAATCGATGTAAAATAAATATGTTTAAAACACATGGTCTTCAGAATGTTAACACAGAGTCCCTGTTTGATGGCACATGGTCCTCTGACGTTTAACTCTTTAGTCCTTGTTTGTAAACACATGGTCCTCTGACGGTAAACACTTTAGTCCTCGGTTGTTAACACATGGTCCTCTGACGGTAAACACATTAGTCCTCAGTTGTTAACACATGGTCCTCTGACGGCAAACACTCTTAAGTCCTCGTTTGTTAACAAATGTTCCTCTGACGGTAAACACTTTAGTCCTCGCATGTATAGTAAAGTTAGTCAAATTAGTCCTCTGAAGGTAAACACTCTTAAGTCCTCGTTTGTTAATACATGTCCTCTGACGGTAAACACTTTAGTCCTCGCATGTATATTAAAGTGAGTCAAATTAAAAAATCAAAAATCGTAGAAAGTAAGTTCACATTCGAAAAAAGCATACTTCATAGATTAGTACTTCAAAACATCAGTTTCGTACGTCAATAGGAAAGCCGAGTCCTCGGAAGAAGGTGAGGAATCAGAGTCCTCACTTGATAGGTAAAACCAGTATGTGTGTATGTACGCGTGTTTGTGATGTGTGTGTGTACGTGTGTTCGTATGTATGTGTGTACGTGTAAACGTGTGTGTACATGTGTGTACTTGTCTGTACGTGTGTGTTTACGCGTTGAGATTGTACTTGTCCGTACGTTTGTGTTTACGCGTTTACGTGTTGTACATGTATATACCTACGTGCGTGTCCTTCACTTTATGTGTGCGTGCTTGCGTGTTTGCGTCCGTGCGTGCGTGCGTGCGTTCGTGTGTTTGTGTATGCGTACGTGTGTCTGCGTGTGTGTACGTGTGTGTGTGCGTACGTGTGTCTGCGTTTGTGTACATGTGTGTGTAAATATGTGTGTGTGTGTGTCTGTGTGTGCGTGTGTGTGTGAGTGCGTGTGCGTGCGTGCGTGCGTGCGTATGTGCGTTTATGGGTTTGTGTGTTTGCGCATGCTTGTGTGCGTGCGTGCGAGCGTGCGTGCGTGCGTGCTTGCGTTTGTATACATGCATGTACATATGTTTACGTGTGTGTGTATGTGTGTGTGTGTGTGTGTGTGCGCGCGTGCGTGCGTGCGTGCGTGTGTGTGTTTGTGTGTGCGCGCGTGTGCGTGTGTGTTTGTATTTGTGTGTGTGCGTGTGTGTGTGTTTACGTGTGTACGAGAATGTGTACGTGTGCACGTGTGTACCTGTGCGTGTGCGAGCGCGTGCGCTAACGTGTGCGTGTGTGTGTTCGTGCGTGCGTGAATTATATTGAATTGAATAAGAATTAACATGGGCCACATTTAAGCGTTCAACCACGTACAGCTATGTTGGGACAGTGACAATGAAAGGTGCCGGATCTATGAGTAGATTGAAGTATATTAAAGGGAGATAATTAGAACTCACTACTAAAACAGATATATACATACTGCGGCAGGTTGTAAGAGAAATGATGACGTTGTTTTATTGTTTGCATGACGTCAGCTACGTTATGAGGCTGTAACGCGTTCGAACTACAAACAATGCGACATTTTAAACCAAATTTAACCTTTCTAAAATGCATTTATAAAATAATATTTCAAACAATGATAAATAGTTAAGGTGTCTGAACGTATCGTATCATATACCATGCAGGCAAATGGGAGTAAATGTTCTATTGTACATAAACGCAGTGACTTGGTCCTCATTTGCATCTGTAATACAATAGTGTATTACGAAAAATAAGTCATTTCTTTATTTCACTACCAGAAGCCATGTTATGCGATAAATTTGTTTCATGTCAGTTAACATAATGATTTTATAAAGCTTTGATTAATAAAGCTGAACAAGGGTATTAAACACTGTCTGCCTATTCAAGAATGATATACTATATACGGAGTTGCTTGAGTACAAGTCGGATTGTAAGAGTCGGAAAGGTCATCCCACATTCTATGGTAGGTTAACATTTACTACAGTTTTGCACAGACAACTAAACATAATTTACTTGTCAGTGTATGGAAAGTTATCGCACATTGAAATGTCACAGTTCTGTCCACATTAGGACTACCAGGAAATACTGTACTGAGAGGAAGTGTCAGCGTAGAAATGTGTATCCAAACTGGACACACCAGAAGTGGGATAGTGCTGACCTTGTCCTGTACCCTGTGGATAGATAGGACAGAGACTCATGATTGCTTAAAATCAAAATTATGTAAACTCTAATGTTAATATTGAAATGAGTCACATCTCTAAATGTGAACAAATAAATAGCACATCACAAATATGAGATCATGTCCCTATCGGATACTAAGCTCATTATTGTTCACCGGATACTACTACTACATTTTTGTATATGTTTGTATGACTGTCACAATGCCTTACAAGTATTTCTTTACATATATATGAGCAAAAAGAGAATGCTTACTATTTCAATAAAGCGTGTTTTTAATGTCAACAGAAGGAAATACACATCACATGTTGAAGTAAAAATTACGTACGATTGTTATTAATTCATACCAAACATAAATCACAGTTTGCCGATACCGTCTGTGATAGATTTTGAAAATACGTTTTCGAACACAGTAAGTATACGTTTAATAAGTAAATATAGAGTTTTGCTGTGAGCGAGTAAAGCCGTATGACGCTTATTTGTATTTGCCACAGACATACTACTACACTGGTATTCTATTCGCAACCAGTTTAGATTTATTCAGATAATGCATGCGAGCTTATTAGATGCTGGAATTCATAAGTATGCCCTTTCATCATAATAATGAGTATCCGGTTCAAACATTAACATTCCATCCATCGGTGTAATTGTTATTACTCGGGTTTGCGTTTTCTATCTGACCCGGACATAAATGGACTCCGTGGCCGGGATACATTGTAGTACAGACGCTGTGTCTCATACGTTCCCGCCTCTCTCTCACTGCTGGGGGTTCAAATCGCACTGGAAGCTTGACTAGTTAAGTGAGACAATGTCGGTTATTACGGGTGGCGGGAGGTATACATACAGTACTGGCTATACTCAGAAAAAAGGAGTGATCTGTCTCCACTTCAGAAAATAGACCGTCATATATGACCTAGCATGTGCTATAAATGACGTAAAAAAACACCATTTAAACTGATCCGGACACCCATGAAATATGTTGATATTTTAGGAGAAGCATATGAGATATCCATATATCGTATATGTCTATATTTGGTCACTAGTCGACATGTATGTACGCAATGCATTGTTGAGTTAAGATAACTATCGTAATGATTGTGTAAAATAGGAAACGACATCAAATGAATACAATAAAAACATACATGATGTCACCAGTTTCATTTTATTGATTATATCTATTATGGAAAAAAGGTACCAATTTGTTATATTTGATGTTATTCCAATCAACTCACCTCGGTATAGTAAGGTAAATATAGGTGCGGGGTATGTGCAGCTGGTTGGTACATATTTCATGTGTTATTATGTTCTATTCAGCTTACCTCTGTATAGTACCAGGCAAATGTTGGTTTCCGATTGGTACAGCTGGTGGTTACACATTTCATAATATGCAATAATGTTCTATTCAGCTTACCTCTGTATAGAACCAGACAAATGTAGGTGTCGTATAGGTACAGCTGTTCGTTACACATTTCATCTGCAATTATGTTCTATTCAGCTTACCGCAGTATAGTACCAGGTAAATGTAGGTGCGGGGTAGGTACAACTGGTTGTTACACATTTCAGGATGACTGCAGTGATGCTCAAATCCTGATTTTGTTGTGGTACATCCCTGAACTGTATACTCGCTGGACTTGCTGAAATAAACAACATATTAGTGCATTGTCTCTTATAACGCCATGTACACGATTATTACTAGTACTTGACCTAGCAAAGAACGAGTAAGAATAGGTAGCATGTGCCAGTCAAGTAAATACAATACATGTAAATCTCAAAAGATTTACAAACCACTTCTTAAAAATAAAGAAATCAACAAAAAATGTGTTATTGTAGAATATCATCGTTTTACTCAATATCAGTCTGCATTGCATACCATTTGAAAAATAGTGTGTCTGACCTACCTTGTTTGTTTGCATTTTATATATGTACATGCAAGCGGTTGTTCGTTATTGGGTTTGTGAAGGAGGCCGTGAATTATATTAAATATTTAACAGGGAAAAAGAATAACGATCAACATGTTTGCATGATTTTCATTCTTATTTTATTGATCGCTTTTATTATAAGTAGTATTAAATAACTGTATGCACTCTCGAGGAAAACGACACATGGATGTTTGAACAAACCGGACTCATGAACTCATTAACTCTTGAAAGCTTGGTTGATATCAACTGTTTACTTTTATTTCTCACAGATCAAGCTATTCTGGAAATATAAATACAACGAAATTATTTAGGAACACTTATGTATTAACCTTTAAGTTACTAGAAAGGAAAAGGCTTTTATCAGTTTTCCATACCAATGTCATTAGGGTGCAAAAGACCCATGAGCCAAGACTGGATTCTTATCATCTTACAAATGAAGGTACAAACGACAAACAGGAAATGTAGCATTCACATAACACAGTTAAACGACTAGATATAACAGCCGAAGTGGAAATATGGCATTCAAGGACCACAGTCACCAAAACACTCGAGTAGAAACAAACAACAATTACTAGGATAAATAAGAAACACGGTTTGTGACATCACAAAATTAAAAACCGTTTTCAATAGAGCTACCGTCTTGAAACGGTCAGTGGCAAAAGGCCATTGAGGATTTTCTAGGGTGCACCAAACCTCACTCTTACCCCGTTGTATCCCAATAAAACGGGACAAGGTCAATAAAGAAATCCCCGCCAGGACATATCCTCTAACAAACTAGGAAACATGAATAGACAATACAAGTATAACACAAATGACCATGAATATATGAATAGAAAAAGCAAAACTCCAGAAAGTCAAGTTTATTCAGAAGAAAATATTATTCTAATATACATGAATAATATTCAGTACCGAAAGGATGCACTCACTTTTGTTCACATTGACGAATTACGAATATGGAGCAGAAATATTTCTATTAATATATTTGATCTGTGGCAACTATCCTACGATTTTCCACGGAAAACACTCACTGAAGACCATCTTAATTTTGAACATTCTAATAGTATCACGAATTTTAAGAACGAGCGAGCTCAATGTTTTTTATGAGATCATTGCCACTAGGCCGTTGGATGCAAAATTAAAAGTATGTTTGAAATAAAACCAAAAATATATATGTTTAGATGCAAATCACTTAGACGAGGTCCAATATCAATACATTCTACGGGTCCAAAGGAATTGAAACCATAAACGTGTTTAGGATGAATTTAGTAATGGGTGTCATTCCGAATATTGCAAGTTAACTACTTGACTTGCGTATACTATTTTAGTTTAGGTCCTGTATTATCTTCAGTTTAATTATGTGTTGTTTGTGTTAGCTGTAGCAGCCAGAATAAACTGTGTGTAATCAGATGTTATTAGTACAAAATGAACACCGCCTGATGTAGCAATTACATATTCGTATATTGTAATTCTAGCGACTTAAAATTTGCAGGAAGTTGAATTTCATTAAAGATATATCTTACATTCCATACATTTCATTGAAAAGTATCATTAAATTCAGCCGGAATAGTGTGTATCGATCATAGACAGTTTAGAAAGTCGCTTTTAAAGCAAAGAGTTTAAGAACGATGGACGACGACAGAAATAAGTAGATATAAACGTCGAACAGGAAATGTAACCCAAAAATACGCATTCAATTCAAAAAACAAGTAGTTAAAAACAGGAGTACCGCCTTGGAACGGTCAGTGTCAAACAGGTCACATGTGTTTTAGTAAAATAAGTTGTAGAGTGCATCAAACGTCAGTTTTAACCAACTCGATTCTTTCAATTGCTTGACTTTGAATATCATTCTTAAATCAATCGTCATCATTTTCAACTATACATTCGAAGATATTGCACCACATTTACTCATATTTTGATTCAATTTGCATTGCGCTTTTCAGATCAAATTTTTAAATTGGGGGACCTTTTCGTTTTTAGCTCTACTGATCAGAGATCAGCAGAGCTTATGTCGTGGTGCGGTGTCCGTCGTCCGTATGTCCGTCCGTAAACATTTTTTGGACTACTCCTCTGAAACTACTGGATGGATTTTTATGAAACTTAACAGGAATGTTGCCCTTGATGTCTAGTTGATCCTAGCAAAATTCACATTGATGTGAAATCCAAGATGGCCGCCAAAGCTAAAAATATATTTTAAAAAAACCAGTTTGTATCGACTACTTCTTGAAAACTATAAGTGATATTCTTATGGGACTTTTTCTAAAATGATAACCATGACATGATGTTGGTCCTTGTCGAAAATCGTTTTGATTCGACATTAAACAATGGCTGCCAGCGGCCATCATTGTTTACATAGATTTATATAGTAACAACTTGTAGCGATTGCTCCTCTGAAACTACATGACGGATTTTCATGAAACTTCACTGGAATGTTGCTATTGATGTCTAATTGATCCTAGCAAAATTCGAGATGGCTGGAAATTCAAAATGGCCGCCACAATGTTAAACCTTGGTGACAATTATTTTTGATTATATACTAAACCTGGCCGCCAGCGGCCATCTTTGTTTTTAATGGAGTTATATAATAAAAACTTGTAGCGGCTACTCCTCTTAAACTACTTAACGGGTTTCTTGAAACTTCACAATAATGTTGCTCTTGATCTCTTGTTGATTCTAGCAAAATTTTAGGATGGCCGGAAATTCAAGATGGCCGCCACGGCTAAAATAGTTAAAAAAAAACAAGTTTGTAGCACCTACTTCTTGAAAACTAAAAGTGATATTGATATGGGACTTTTTTTAAAATGATCAGCATGACATGCTGTTAGTCCTGGTATTCGTCATTAAACATGGCTGCCTGCGACCATCTTTGTTTGCATGGAGTTATATAGTAAAGACGTGTAGCGACTACTCCTCTGAAGCTAATTGAAGGATTTTCATGAAACTTTAACAGAAATGTTACTCTTGAGATGTCTAGTCGATCCTAGCAAAATTTCAGGTTGGCCATCACGGCCGGCTAAAAATAGATTTTTAAAAACACAAATTTGTAGCGACTACTTCTTCAAATCTCTAAGTGATATTGATATGGGACTTTTTCTAAAATAATCAGCATGACTAGGTGGTGGTTCTTGTTGAAAAATATTTTGATTCGACATTAAACATGGCTGCCAGCTGCCATAGTTCTTTACATAGAATTATATAGTAAAAACTTGTAGAGGCTACTCCCCTGAAACTACTTGACAGATGTTCATGAAACTTCATAGGAATGCTGATCTATCTACCATAACCTATCAGCAGAGCTTCAAAATCATTGACCTCTTGTTTCTATAAGGGAATGGCAGAACACTATTTTTAATAATGGTTATTGCAACTGGCCTAATAACAGTCAATATAACGTTCTTGAAACAAAAATCAATGAACAGTCTAATATCCTTCATAGAAGATGGTAATTTGTAATCTTTACCTAATGTTGTGTTAATGAATTACTTATATACAGTAATTGCTGTCTGATAGGTTTGTTGACTTGACAGGCCCAAAGCATTGTTCAACAAATCAGTAGCCACACTTCTTAAAGAATCAACCTCTCTTCTTCTATGTCCATGACCATTGGGTTTTGGAAAAGACACAGCGGAAGGAATTCTCCCAATCTGCAATCTGCAGACGAGAAAGTTTGTCTGCTAAAATATTTGTTAGACCAGCAATGTGACAAGCTTGAAAAAAAAGGAATGTTGTATCTCAAACATTGAACAACTAAACGTCTTACTAAATGCATGATTACTTTATCTTTTGATGTTTACTTATTGATAATATAGAAAACAGATAAATTATCTGAATGAAGCATAATGCATTTGTTGTGGAGCTGTTATATGGTAAATGTTCCATGAGTCTGGCCATTTTTTTGTAAACCACTGAAATCGAAGATAACCACCGAAGCCAATATTACTCGCATCCGTATAGAGGTTCAGAGTAGTTGAATGATGTCCCATATGTCAGACAAAAACAGTAACTTTCCATTGAAAGTTGTTATGAATACCGACCGTGCTTCTAAATCAGCTCTGGCTTCTTTATTAAGCCGCCATGTGTGATATGGTTTCTTTAATCCTAGAGTGAGATCAATAAGCCGACGCAAAAATGACCGACCTGGTGCAACTACCTGTCAAAGACTGCAGTTCACTTAACGTGACTTTTTTCATACATTTAAACTGAGACAAAATGTTCTGAATTTTCAAAAGTTTGTCAGTTGGTAGACGTTTTTCCATGGCATTAGAACCCAATTCAATACCAACAAAATGGTAATGTGGTGCATGGTTGAATTGTTTTTTCGGCTTTAATTGGAATGTATGAATTTAATGCCGGATTCAAAATTGATCTGGATCAAGAGAACACTTGGTATTTTCTTGGCGGACCAACAAACAAAAAGTCATCCAATATGTTTGCACAGCCAGACACCATAAGTTTATGTTCAGCTATCCATTGTAGTGCATTACTAAACTCTTTAAACACATTACATGATAAGCTAAGGCCAATAGGCAGAGTTTAGTCGTAATAAAAATGTGTCCTCTATACAAAAATCTAGCAATTCATAATCATTTGGAGAAAAGGGAACCAGTCTAAATGCATTTTCAATATCAGTTTTTGCCATTGATGCACCGTTTCCGAATTATTTAATGAGATTAACTGCCTGGTCAATATTGTGATATTGTACGGAACATAGTTCTGGAGGTATGTCCTCGTTCATCGAGTTACCTTCTGGATAGGATAAATGGTGAATGACACGGAATTCACCTGGAGACATGTTAGGTACTAAACCCAGTGGCGAAACTTAAAAACAGGGAAAGGGCCAGCAATCCTACCTACACCAAGCTCAATTTGGATCTATTGTTTTAATATATCAATATTGTCTCTGGCAGATTTAAATTGTCACATAATCGGAACACTCCTTCACCTTGAAATGTTAAACATTCACTTGCATTGTATACTTAAATTAAACTATTATTGGCCTGAAGTTTGCATTTATCCTGCTCAGCAGTTACTAACACCAGGCGCTAAAAGCATCGATTTACAACCATGCTCAATAATAGCATGATAGTAAAGGATAACATATCCTAATATATAAATGTTTAATGGTTCCAAATGTATAAACACATATTAAACACTAATTGTGGTTAATACATAAAAGTATATATACATAACATTAAGTCAAACATGGTTTGACAACATGCGATAAATAAGGATAACATATCCTGTATTTTTAACTGTATGGGTCCAAATGTGTTAAACGTAAACACAAACTGTGTTTAATACATAAAATTGAACAACACACATGTATATACAATTATGTGATAACTAAAGATAACATAATTATCCTTTATTTTTAGTGTATGGTTCCAAATGTATAAAACGTAAACACAAACTATGTTTAATACAAATATATTGAACATCACACACAGATATATAAAATTATGTGATAAGTAAGGATAACATAATATCCTTTATTTTTACTGTATGGTTAAAAATGTATAAAACTTAAACATAAATTGTGTGTAATACATAATACTGAACCACACCCATGTAAATACAAGTATGTGATACCTAAAACATATCCTTTATTTTAACTGTATGGTTCAAAATGCATAAAACGTAAACACAAACGGTGTTTAATACATAACGTTGAACCACACACATGTATATAAAATTATGTGATAACTAAGTATAACATATCATTTATATTTACAGTATGATTCAAAATGTATAAAATATAAACACAAACTGTGTTTAATACATAACATTGAACCACACTCATGTATCTACAATTATGTGAGAACTAAGTATAACATATCCTTTATTTTAACTGTATCGCTAAAAATGTATAAAACGTAAACACAAACTGTGTTTACTACATAACATGGAACAGCACACATGTATATACAATTATGTGATAACTAAGGACATATCCTTTATTTTTACTGTATGGTTCAAAATGTATAAAACGTAAACACAAACTGTGCTTAATAAATTACATGGAATCACACACATGTATATACAATTATGTGATAACTAAGAATAACATATCCTTTTTTTTAACTGTATGGTTCAAAATGTATAAAACGTAAACACAAACTGTGTTTAATACAAATATATTGAACATCACACAAAGGTATATACAATTATGTGATAAGTAAGGATAGCATATCCTTTATTTTTACTGTATGGTTACAAATGTATAAAACGTAAACATAAACTATGTGTAATACATAACACTGAACCACACCCATGTAAATACAATTATGTGATAACTAAGGAACACATATCCTTTATTTTAACTGTATGATTCAAAATGCATAAAACGTAAACACAAACTGTGTTTAATACATAACGTTGAACCACACACATGTATATCCAGTTATGGGATAACTAAGTAGAACATATCATTTATTTTTACAGTATGGTTCAAAATGTATAAAATTTAAACACAAACTGTGTTTAATACATAACATTGAACCACACCTCTGTGTATACAATTATGTGAGAACTAAGGATAACATATCCTGTATTTTTACTGTATAATTCAAAAGGTAAAAAACGTAAACACAAACTGTGTTTAATACATAACATTGAACCACACACATGTATATACAATTATCTGATAACTTAGTATAACATATCCTTTATTTTTACTGTAGGGTTCAAAATGTATAAAACGTAAACACAAACTGTGTTTAATACATAACATTGAACCACACCTCTGTATATACAATTATGTGAGAACTAAGGATAACATATCCTTTATTTTTAATGTATGGTTCAAAATGTAAAAAAACGTAAATACAAACTGTGTTTAATACATAACATAGAACTACACACATGTATATACAATTATGTGATAACTAAGTAAAACATATCCTTTATTGTGATTATAAAGGGTCACATTGTCTTCATAACATGATAAAAATGTTCTAAGCAGTCATGCCTAATACTTGAATATTACATGATTATCAAATAATTATGATAAAGACGAGTGACACCTACTTCAATACACACGTATAGGCATGCAACCGGTAGGATGTCAAGTATGTTAACTACATAAGTAGATAAAACACCAACGGACCGCGCATGTTTACTCCGATTTGAGATAAGTAAGAAAATAATTTCTTAAGTGGTCACTAATTGGTTTAATGTACTGTTAAAGCAATAATTGGTCTTAAATCAACAAATCCGCTTTTGATATGTTTTTAAGTATTAAATATCATTATCAATACGATTTTTACTATGCCATTGATGTATGTTCAGTGAAAATATGTTTTTAAAGATAGAAATCAAACAGGCGAACAGGCATTGCTAAAAAATCGAAAAAAATCTAAGGGGGAAAACTCTTGCGCGAATTACCGGAAGTGACGTCATTGGGAACAAACTATTTTTTTGTTTACATTGGGACTGAACGCAAGACAGTATACCTTGTGTGAAAATGTGAGATTTTAAGCGATCATGATACTGAGTCAGAGAAAATGCCCGTGATAAGACGGTTATACAATGTGCAACCTTACGATTTTGAGGCAGAATACGTGTCCGAGGACGAAAATACATCGGATTCATCAACTGATGATGAAGTCGAACGCGGTGCAGGTGCAAATGGAGAGCTTGTAAAGACTATCGTGACATGTCATTCGTTACGTTCAGCGGTTCATTACACTATTCACTAATCTAACAAAATAGTGTATTTATACACATACAGCAACAACAAACAAAAAACAACGTAAACATTGTTTTCATCGAAATCTGAATGAATGGACCTGGTCTAATACCTATACATTAATACGAGCGTCAGATTTTTTTGCCGATAAGTAGACATGGAACAAATATATTTATTAGATATTATCCATAATCGATAAAAAAAATGAATAAAAACAATAATACATGAATCAGCATATAATTTCGGCACCATAATTTCTATAGTATTATATATTTGCCATAAGTCGCCATCAACACCAAACACTCTAGGAGCGGTGTTTGCAATATGACACGCTCTCTAGTCTCCACTGCCCCCAAATATCAATACAGACTAATCAAATATTGCGGTGCACTATTGAAGTACAGCCTAATTAGGGTACATACCTAGAAAAGCTAGAAATATTATTAATTTTCTGCCTTGTAATAGATATCCATGAAACATTTTGTATTTTTTTCAAATCCATAGACCAATATATGTTGATAATATATATTTATAACACTATTGGCAAAAGAGAGTGAATAATTTAAAATGATTAAAATTAAAATTTGGAAACAAAGACACAGCGTTTATTTCACCGGATTCATTTAAATTTATATGCTGAACGTTCTTAGCAATATCTTAAAAAAGACGGCTACATATTATTAGTGCCGTCAACTCTTCATTGATTCACGAAAAAACGCATGCTTCTAATTCAACAGCTAAACATTCACGGTGTATATAAAGATCTAAGACTATACACCTTTATTCAATTTATCATACGTATACCCGATGAGGTGCTAAGATAATTGAACATAAATTGCAATCTTACTTCATTTATGAATTTCCGCCTCAACATACGTCGGTATATCACAAAAGCACGCACCATTTAGGGAAACCTAGTTTTATGATATATTTCCTGTTTATTGCAAGTACTTGAGTGGTGTAATACCGACGAGGGCAGACGCGTATTGCACAAGACGGATATATCACATGATATGCGAGTTCTAATTTGTCGCGCACAAAGAGAGAAAAAATAACATAGCCAAATGTATTATGAGCACGATATAGACAGTTAGAAAGTATACTTACTCATGTATACTTTACTCCTGATATACAGATCGAAAACAGACCAAACAAATCAAATTACCATAATATAAAGTATATTTTACTTATTGCACGAGCTAAGAGGCGTTATTGTTGTTGCTTTGCCATAAAACATTACTGAATTAATATAAAAGCTAGAAATATTATTAATTTTCTGCCTTGTAATAGATATCCATGAAACATTTTGTATTTTGTTTCAAATCCATAGACCTATATATGTTGATAATATATATTTATACCACTATTGGCAGAAGACAATAAATCATCTAAAATGATTAAAATTAAAATTTGGAAACAAAGACACAGTGTTTATTTCACCGGATTCATTTAAATTTATATGCTGAACGTTCTTAGCAATATTTAAAAAAAAGACGGCTACATATTATTAGCGCCGTCAACTCTTCATTGATTCACGTAAAGACGCATGCTTCTAATTCAACAGCTAAACATTCACGGTGTATATAAAGATCTAAGACTAAACACCTTTCTTCAATTTATCATACGTAGACCCGATGTGGTGCTAAGATAATTGAACATAAATTTCAATCTTACATCATGTATGAATTTCTGCCTAAATGCCGTCGAATAGGCGAATACAACTTGCTTGGAGACGGCGGGGTTATGCACTTCTCATTTTTATAGTCAAATATCGTTGGTACCGTTGCTGATTTTACATGTTTGCTACAAACTCGCGCGTCTTTCGTAGGTTCCCACTTTCTCGACGAGTCGGGCGATTTTCTTCGGTAACGGTCTACCCATACTTCAAATCTTAATATATCATTATCTCGATTAGGGAAACGAAAAAAACTTAGGTTATTATCTTGTCCTTCTTTATGCAAACTTTTTCACCCACCAACAGCACACGGCATTTTTAACAAGTACCATAAAACGTAATCCTACATAGACAATACTATACAACTCAATGCGACACCGCTAATCGTTTGGTACCAATGACGTCACAGGATCACGTGACACTTACCAGGGCGAAACTCGAAGCGTGTGTGCTATGAGATAACATTGGCTACTGTGAGAAAACGGGACAACCAATAAGTGTAAGATTTGAAAAGATTGTATATTATATACATATATTTCCGAATATATACTCAAAATACACGCACTATTTCACCTTTAAGTGTTAGGTGTTAGGATACCATGGATCCACAGTATTATCTATGCTGTGTATTTTTTCCTATTATAGAAAGATGTATGTAATTGTGAGACTTGAACTAAAAGTAAAAATCACAGCATTGATGTTCTGGACACAGACTTACAGCAGTCAAACAGTTTTTTCACGAGAGTCAAGTTGATAATAGTCTGGGCAATAATAGAACATAGACCACATCAATACAAATGTATCATTTACATTTACAGAATAATTATTCATTAAATAACAAACAACTGAATGTTAAAACATATCCTGGGAGTAAGCATTATATTTTTGAAGATGTTTAAATCCTAAAAATTGTTTAAAGTGTTAACTTAACATACTTAAAGGCATGCATCTGCCTCAAAATGTTAGACTGAAACGGAAAACAACATCTTTTGGAACAGTAGTATTATGAAAATAGTTAATACAATAATTAATAATAATAGGAACAGAATTGAAAAACATAATGTTCATTTCTATTTCTGTAGCTTAAAATCGAAAGCAAATATTTTCAATTGTAGAAATGTCAATGAATACCATTGTAATGAATACCATTGTAAAAAGAGATTTATTCACGTTACGGTTTCAAACAACATCAAACTGCTCTTCGAACGTTTTTGAAATAGTTTCCGATTCCAATACTGTTTAGGTGCACACGTTGATGAAAACGCTGTGAGTTGGATCCTTCAAGGCTGTCAAACACCAATAACAAATTGATGGATCACATTTAAGTTCTTCTTTTAGTAATCGGTTTGCATCAAACAAACTGGTTGTATATCTCTAATGTCACGTGGTAAGTCCTTTCCCTGGGAGCAGCTGGGCAATTATAATAGTATGTAAACTGTGCTTAGTTTTAAACATCTTGCATGTGTTTATAATCTTAAAATCAACCTCCTGAACAGAATCCATATTTAAACTAGGTTGCTTTAAATCATTCACATCAATCTGTTAATATGGGAGTTTCCGATGATAAAAACAGCCATAGTTACACAGGATTTTCTAAAGGTTACTTTTTACCATCCACACAACCTAACATAATGAGTACGAAGACACATGTGGCGAAACAATAAAATTGTTTATCACCTTAATACACAGTAACTGAGAGGAACAAAGATAATATACGGCAATATTCAGATGAACGAAGTATTAACTGATCTTAAGGACACGATTATTACCATGAACGATACTATTCATAAAGAATAAACTTCGTTTACACAATGCCCTTCCTTTCTTTGTTTACTTTCGGTGTCAGACCGGTAAAAATCAGCCCATTGAACACAATGCAATATAGGCTATATTTGGAGACCAGTCACATGTTCCACAACATTCGTTCGCTTAAATACACTCTTGGCTAGCAAACGGTCCCATATCTGGAATAAAACTACGATTCAGTTTTTCAACATTTCGCGTCATTCATTCCCACCATGCGTATTTTGAAATAAACATCTGTCAAAACCACATCTCTACCTAACCTCTGTGCTCATACTCTCCAAAGAAATAATCCTGACAAACACAGTAAATTACTTACTAATGATGACAACAGACATACTACTTTAACCTTAGGTTAGATTTAACAATGAAATAGAAGCTAATATTGGGAAAAACACATGCAAACTAGAAACTTTGGATTCTTTCAAGGAACTATTTCAGCACCCTTCGACCCGGAAGTACATCCTGGCTGGTCTGACACCTTTCCCTCTCGATCAAAGGTGATGCGTTATATCTACAACAGCGTAGAAACCACTCATATTTTCTATATAAGCTTTATAATAGTTAAAGCAAAACAACTTTAAACAAATGATTAGTATTGTAAGTAACATAAAAACATTAATTTAACAAAAAATTAGTATATGTGTCATGATATTGCCAAGTACAGTCAATACTATAAGTGCTTTGCCATGTATAACTTTAAACGATGCGCGTTCAAAACATTTGTAAAGTACATTCGTATGTTCACTCTGACGCGTATATATGTAAGATGTACAATAAAACCAAATTGTTGTAAACATTTACTTTGCTAAGAAATACAACAGTCACATCGGGGATTATCATGTATCAATTTGGTGCATCGTAGTATAATTTATTTTCGAAATTATTACATTAACTATATTTACGGTATTAATTGTACAACATAACTGTACAATAAAATGAGCGTGATCATTAATAACCCTTTAAAGTTAATTTATACCAACAGAAACTAAAATCAACATGGTAAGCGGAAAATGTGTCACGAAAACACATTGTAATTCGGTTAAAAAACGACGAGTTCGAAGAATGATTAATGTTTCATTTACATAGACATACCCACAATGCTGACATTCACTAAATAAAAAAATGAATTATGCGTACAATTGAAGTTTGATTACAATACAATATATATACATGTACCATTTTATCACCGACTTATATATATTAAACTCCAACTTATATATGGAATAATTTACATGATTGTAACTGACTAATTGTAGTATCTGCAACCGCTAAGCTATTCAAAACAAGCAGGTCAACGTTTCTCACGACTCATTACGTTTTCGTCTGAATATGTCTTCCATTTTTATCGAACGCTGGCTTATTAGCATGGTAGTAGTTTGTTATCGACAAACCTACCCTTTGTCCCTTGAGTAGTTTTGGGTCAACGTACGTATACACGATTACATAAAAGTTATCATTTTAGCCCTGCTGCGTTGAGCTAACTTAAACCGCTGGGTAGCATACACAGTTTACTTTTAAACATGTTTATATAATATGGTAATTCATATACACACAAAAACAGTACGTACCTTAAACATAGAATGCAATTCAATAAAGTATTCCATCGTCGAAAACCTCTAAATACTATTTCATATAGTATTATAATTTGTTTAGCGTTACATGTATATGTTTATTATCTTCCTGGTGTAAATAATAACGCATATCATTTCAAGAACCTATATATAAATGCTTAGCGAGTAAACATTACGCAGGTAAAAATACTACGGTAGTATGTACAGATGATCAGTAGTTAATATAGCAGGCATTAGTTGATAACATAAAACATCAGAATATAAAACAGATAAATAGAAATTAAATTCGATATGAATTACTACGCGATTTAAATTTTTCAAACTTTGAAGTGTTGACATGTTTCAAGTTTTAGTGTCATGTTAAAAAGTACAGCCCTCCCTTTTAACATACAAGGGTCGGTACAATTTAGAATGATGTCTATATTATTCTTTCTATTACTTTGTTCTTGTTCTATATCTTTGTATATCTGATTAAATAAACATTTAGCATAGTAAGCTTTCATTTTGCACGATTTAATCACTTGCACGATTAATCACATGAACGAATGTGTCACATAGGGTTTCTATTGTCTGGATGTTGATTGAATGAATTAGACCATAATAATTAGGACTACAGATATATATTAAAATCAGGAAATTGGTCTGAACGGGTCTTCCATGAAGGTACACACATGGTATGTCAATCAAAGTAGGTTCAAAGACGAACATGAACAAGACAATATTGAAAGCAAACATTAAACGTTACCTACCTATTCAGATAGACGTCATCATAGGGTCAATAATGGGTCGGGTCCTCGCACAACAAAAGAGGAAAGTATAGTCACTGTGACGAACACTAAAGCACTGAACACACAATGCGTTACAATATGATAAGGTCGTACCCTCCTTTGATACATTTTCTAACAAGTTTGATAAAGATTGTATGGAAGTGATCATGACCGAAGATCTTACGAATTTCGTAAATCACGTGACCATAGAAGTCAGATGTGGATAGTCCTTGTCGCAGAAAGAGATTTTAATTGCTTTATTCACTTTTATATAGCGTTAGTAATTGCACATGGTAAGGTAGTAATGAATAGTTTTTTTGAGTTTTTCAGCTATAAACATGCTTTACAACTTGAATTCCTCTCGTCGGAAAAACTTGAATGGTATAAACACATATTTTGTAATGTTGAAAGGTTACCATTTCACTTGCTGAAATGACGTTTTCGTAAACCAGTCTACTGAAATCATTACTATTATATGTATATTAGCGACGAAACATTCAGAAGCCTCAGGAAGGTTTCCCTTTTTTTTTTTTCTTTTTTTTTTTTAATTTTCATTGTTTTTATTATTAAATCAAATTATTCAAGGAATACAATTGGTTAAAAGTTGATCACATGATTAAAAATAAAAAGGTATATTGACCTGAAAAACGTATATTGACTTTTATATATTGACCTGTGAAAAATAAGTATGACAAATTCAATTTCCATGAATATTCAAAATTCAAAATATATTCAAAATTCAAAAATTCAAAAATTTCAAATTTCAAAATTTCATAATTCAAAATTTCAAAATTCAAAATTTCAAAATTTCAAAATTCAAAATTTCAGAATTCCAAAATTTCAAATTTCAAAATTCCATGAATAATTTGATGTAATAATAAAATAATTGTTGCCTTTTAGGTTCGGTCGATATATAGAGTTTAATAACCAGTGTTTTTGAGATACGGGAAATATCTCCCGAGGTAGAGAAATGGCCCCGATATAAGAACGAGTGCGGAGTGGTTAATTTCCGTAATCGTTATTGAGATACGGGAAATATCTCCCGAGGTAGAGAAATGGCCCCGATAAAAGAACGAGTGCGGAACGGTTAATTTCCGTAATCGTTATTTCCTAGACGAAGACGTCCGTAAAACAATCGGAACGTCATTTGGCATTTCCGCCACTGACGGAAAAGGCCGAGCAATGTTCTGTACTGGGATATTTCCCAGCAGAGCAAACGAGTAGATATAGCTTTTCTATTCCCAGTATTTCCTATATAAATAAGAGACAATTATGTAATATGTGTATTTATCGACCTGAGAAAAGTGATAGAAAAGTGATATCGATCTCGGCTATCGCTTCGGCCGATATCACTTTTCTCAGGTCGATAAATACACATATCGACCTCACTAAAAGGCAATAATTTTATAATATTATTCCTTTACATTTGTCACTTTGTTAACGCAATCTTAATAATTACACGTGGTAACAGTGAACCGTTTATATGTGTTGTAATAATGTACACTCTAACGCAAACGTGAACAATTGTATTTCTGTGGTGATGTGTACTTCTAGCACGTCGTATTACAAGGTAATTGTAATCAATATGTAAGGCATGTCAAGGTTTTTGGACAGAAAGAAGCGAGGTCGCCCACATTGATTTAAAATGCCTGGTAGGAAGAACTGGTGGTAAAAATCGGAAAATGTAAGAAAAAACGGTCGTGGCGTGTTTATGTCTCCGTGACAACATTTATTTTGTTCAATATTGTTTTAACACCCATGACTTGATATATTATTATGTTAACTTCTTGTCTCTCGGCAGCTATTTTACGCTTGCGTAAAACCTTGCTTGTATATATATATATAAATAGATCACGGTTCGATCATACACTTTGCAAATGTTTTTCGAAGATTATGCTACCTGTAGCGTTGATGGAGCTGGTTAATTTAGTCATACGCATGTTAAAAGTCCTACACTCGACTACTAAGTAAACACTAGAAAAAACACGTTGAGAAACGCTACTAGTCGGGGTGCCCGTGCCAAACATGGTAACATTAGAAGTTGTTCTCACTCACCGGTATCACACATGAGAGGCCTATGCAGAGGAAGATTATTAATGCTCTTTTGTTCACATATGTAATACACTTTGGGTTTTGTATGCCAAAGTTCGCTACAAATGACAACTGATGACTCCTGAAGTATAGCACCCACCCTAGCGACACTTCATAGTTACATTGCTCTTGGTAATAGGGGAAATCTATTGCTTGAGTTTGCCTTGATCTCACATGGACACACAGTGCGATATCTTTAGAAGTATAACAACACACGCTCATTTAATTTCGAAGATAATTTCATCCTGGTTGATGTAGCATCTAAGTTTAGTACGTAAAAAATGAAGGTCATATTGACGTAACAGCGACCCAATTCTGTGATACAGCTTTTGCCCTGTAACTTGTAATCTAGTACAATTACCATCTTGAACATTTACATAGAACCTATGGCAAAACAATGATCCCTGTTGATTGTGAGATTAGTAGGTTACTATAATCTACGTGTCTACCACTAGTACGGTCTATCCAAGGGCATACTTTCGACTCTGACATACATATGATCTACATTTCTAAGGTTTATACGAGCTCATCCAATGGATTCTCCGACATTTTACCACTCATAGGGTCCAACGGAGCACATTCATCAGATTCTCCGACGTTTTTGTTTATCACATTCTCCAGTCGATTTATGTATTAGAAAAGGTACTTACCATTTTCCTTACATGCCAATTCGAAGTCGAAAAACGGTCTTTTTACCACTAACCGTTTCTAGACCGTACAACTATTGGTAACCATTTTATGTGTGTGGTGTCTCATATTTTGCTTCTATATATTCAGCGGGGCGTCCGTGGACGAGTTGTTAGGGTCTCTGTTATTTACCCCCCACCGCTGTGGGTTCGAGCCTTCATGGAACCAGGAATTTTTATGAGAGGAAGGTATCCAGCTGGCTTTTAGAACGTCGGTGGTTCTACTCAGGTGTCCGCCCGTGGATAAAAATTGCTCGTAGGGGCACCTGGGGCCTTCCTCCACCAATGGATGCTGGAAATGTTTCATATGACTTTAGTTGAGCCCGATATATATATACAAATATCAGTGGTACATTCTCAAATACGTTTGTTTTCTTACTTTAATTTTGAATAAGTGGTTCCACTACTCCAGCCTTTATATGTTCTGCATATTGTTTAATCACCCTAAGGATATGATGTCTGCATTTTTTAATTTAGTCATTTGACTAAATTTGATTACACAGGCTTCCTTCAATACACAGGCTTCAACACCGTTGCTCCGAGCTAAATTCAATTTTGTTTATTTCGCTCATTATTTTCTCGTTTAGGGCAAACCATTTTGTTATAAACGGGGACCATACGCCGCTTGCCATGGAATTGTATGACAATACCTCATTTACGGTTCCATGTTTACCGTCATATGCATATCATCTTGGGGATGACTCACATCTTGGTACTGTTGACATTTTAAATATTGAGTTTTGCTCAATCCGGGGCTAGAGTGCGTGAACGGTAGCAAGCATTTTTCACAACCGTTCAATCAAACCGAGACTGCAGTATTTTTTATATATATGGTGTTCGGCGATTTCCAAATTTCTCAATTCGTACTGCTTTTAGCTGTTGGTACGACTGTACAATCCAATTCAATTCTTCCATATATTCATGGAATTGTATTTTTTTTAAAGGTGTGTATCTACTTTTGTAACCAATAGGCGTCGGATGGTCTTAGGCTATTTAGAAGAGTTCAAGGCATTTGTTCTCGAAATAAGCCTCAACATAACGGTCATGAGCAATATCATCACTTTTTTATTTGACCTAGTAATTTACGTAATTCCTTATTAGTGACTGGACAGACAAGCATATAAAACATCCTGGACAATTATATATCAATAATAACAGCTTTTGGGCGAATTTGAATACACAATCACTTACAAAGATATACCAACACAGGAAAAGTAACGCATAATGCGAGTTCAGCCATGACAAACACGAGTAGTACATATTTGAACTAAATAACAATAATTGGCCGTCTCCATGATACAACAAATGTATTATTTATTTAGATGACAAAACCAATCATAAACAATTTTCTTTCGGTGTATATTTTCTATAATCCAGTTATGAAGTCTCAAGTACACATGTTCATATAGCAATTCATACACATCTAGGATGAGCGGTTGAGTTATAAATACAATACGATGTGTATTCTTTATTAGTTAGAAAGACGTCGCAAACAAAGTGCAGTACCAAACAATTTAGAGTGCCCTATTAACCATAATATGAAATTATAAATATCGCATATGTAACCAGTTGCGTATACTAGACAAGTATGCTACTTTCCTTTCTTGTTTGTGTTTGTTGTTTTCAAGGGGTCTCCTTTTCGTTATGTATTTACACTGGCGTTCGCTTAGTGCTGTTTGGTGACTGTAAAAAGTCGCCCCGACTACAAATCAGTAGTGTTTTCTGGCCCTTTGGGATCATCACGCCCAAATATGTGTGGTTTTAAATTAGAATGCCGCTTAAACCTGTGCTAGGAGCGTGAGAAGCGTTTCATCTTATATAACACCTCATGAATCGACTCAATACAACCGAGTCTGCTACATTTATTTTTCGTGTTTTGGTTAATTGCACGGGATCCGTGTTCAGTATATATGTATACTATACACTAACGATTATATGCGTTGTTTTAATTATTTCTGGCACTTTAAGTTCAGTTTATCTCCTGAAACGATAAATAATAGTAAACTTTGGGAAAGCAATACACGCTGTTTATGAAGGATTATATTTCATTTATAAATGTTCATGATGTTTCACATGTGACATACTGTGCCAAGTTTAAAGAAACAACTTGCACTTGGACAACATGTTAACCGCTAACATAAAATTCATCAAATTCAAGAGATTATTTAACTGTTGTGATCGAGTATAAGGAAATCCTTCACAAATATGGTAGACGTGTGGTTCTTTCACGAACGATCTTATGCGTATGCGAGTGAGTGAAAACATCACGTCCACCACTGAGTGAAGGATTTTCCTATAATCGATCCCAGCAGTTAAATAAATAATTTATTTATTACATTTTAAATCATGTTATACAAGAATATAACAGACACTATTTGCTTTATTGAGTCGACGTCGACGTCAGTAACTCTTTATTGACATCATGACCTCAAAATCACAATTAGTTGTTTTTGTGTTTGAAAAATATTGACGATTATGAATATTCTTTCACTGATAAATCCTAATCGTTCACCCATGTAAATGTAATCGAATATTTTAATCACACTTGGTAAGTTAAGGTCATTTCATATATCTGTTATGTGTGGTAGTACACGTATTTCAAAGATATTGTGATACTATGAACAAGCTCTAAAATAGTCCTTGTGTGAAACAATCATCAATAGTTGTATTATCGTATAACTAATTGCATCTGTCAATAACTATGTGTATGTACCTGTTATAACACAGTAATTGTGTAAAACATCGCATTGATTTATCAATGTATTACTAGTAGAATCCCTTACTTATTATGTTTTATCTACGTATTATCATAAACTATTTGTGTGAAGCTACCAATTGTTTTATCGATGTATTACTATAATAATTATAATCCCATATTTATTATGTTTGTGTCCCAATTATTATATAATAGATGTTTATGTTATCATATTCATATAAACTGATGCTGCATACTACAACAATAGGCAATACACAGTTTAATTTTGATTAATGGCAATTCGTAATAATTCTGTAGATACATATTGCTTATGTTGTTGATGACAGATATATTTATAAACTTGAAACTTTGCATAACCTGACCTTTGCGTTTTAATTTAAAATCTTAAAAGTGGCCCAGCAGTTCAATGTGTGTGGCCAATCGTTGAACATTAGGTGAGATACATAACACTTAGGGTAATGATCTCTGTAATGGCTAACATTGAAAGTCTTGTTGATGTTTTTTTTTAAATATAACTTAAACACCTAATACATTTATCATCAGTTGATAAACATACGGTACATGTTTAAACTGTAGTTGCATTTTAACGGACATCAGCAGGAAAGTATAATTTTAAAAATAAAATCATGACCCAAATCATCGTTTGTTTCTGTTTGGCCATAACTGAGCAAATCATTTTACATGTGTTTGTGTGGTTCCTTTTATATGAAGAAATATTGAGAATCGTATGGTTTTTAAATGAGAATGCATGCATGTTTTTATTATATCTTATTTCCCATGCAAATGGACAACGAATACGCATTTATTTACGGACAGTATGGTATTAGTGAAAATGAATGGCCTACGATTGTAGATATACTCTATATGTATCCATTTATGATTTGAAAATAAAATTAATAATTCATGTAATTCTGTACGAGATATTTAAGAAATATTGACTTACAATAGTTTCGCGCTAAAAATTGAAAATGTAGATGCAATTTTTGAGAGCGAAACTATTGTAACTAGCAGTTATTGATACATTTTTTTCAGATTTTTTAAAAAACTACATACTTCAATGAAAACTATTGGACAGTATAGTTTTAGGAAGTAAGTTTGTATGTTAAGGCTTATTTAGGACGAACCTAACAATGGTATGCAACCGAAATCCCTTAAGTTCTTGTAATCTTTATTTTAAGTTTTGTTTCACAATTGAAGCATACAGCAGTAATCATTATCCTCTTTTTACATAGTTATTATCAAATCGTTTCCCTCTTCATTAAGTTAAATGAGAACTAATTTGACTTTATAATTTTTTTTATGCCAAACTATTGTAAGTAAATACTATTTTAAATAACTGATATTTAAACAAACGATACATCGAAATATGCTATAGACAATACTTGTTATGAAGATAATTTAATGTAGTACACAATTCAGACAAGATGAAGATAATAACAGTTATATGGAGTGCAATATTTTGTAATTTCTCTATAAAGCTAAAAAGTGTTTGTAAAACTTACTTCTGGCAAGTGACTATTTTAACAAACACGTTTTTTGTGGCGATTAGCTTATCGTAGGAACAATGAGTTTTACTGAATAGGTGAACATCTAGCTTCTTGCACCACTGTGTCTTCTCTTTCGGTTTAGGAGGTAGATGGGTGTGTGTTTGTAGGTGATGGGGTAGAGGCGTTGGAAGTAAAAACTTAAAAAATTGGACCACATGAGCCTTCCAGTATTATTCATTTAACTTGATTGAATAATCCCATATAAAATAGTGTCTGAGTTGCAAGTGCAGGGTTCAGCATATACTATAATTGTGTTAGTTTAAGTTGAAAAATGACTTAAACCTGTCCTGTATAGAACTATTCACTCGAAGAGGCACACGGTAATCTTGATGTATTTAAAAATCGTGGCATCGGGTTAGTTTTTCCAAATATCTTGCATGTTTTAAATAATTTTCAATAATTCAAAGCAATTGTTTTTACATATTATTAATTGTTGATTATATTACATCACCATTATATTTAAAATCTATGACAAAAAAGGTAGAATTTGAAATTATGTTTGAAATTATGTTTCCTTTAATATAACTATATGCAAGCAGGTTTAAACATGTTAAAGTTACACTTATAATGGATTCATAATAAACTTTGATGAATACTTCAAAATTGCTAGCAATGGGTGCACAGCAATTGTTAAAATATGTACCTTCCTACATACCTACCAACTTATGAAATCTTGGGCAGGAAAACCGCAAACAAACTCTTTATTAAGGATGGCCTAAAGAGTTTATACCAGCCCTGACCTCTGATATTATAATTATTACTTATTATTTGCTTTATATAACAGATGAAAAAAATTATAAAGTTGTTTTTGATAATTATGTTCTAAAGAAAGATAAAAATATCGGACAGGCAAAGCAGCATTCAAGGACGACAGTCAACCACAAAACACAAAAACAAACACGCAAACAGACAAACGATAAAAAATGCAAACGACATCTCAAACACAAAAGGGCTGACAATAGGGCTACCGCCTTGGAACTTTTTAACTAAAAGACTCATAATTGTATTTATGGAGAGTAAGTCATGTTCGGCTCCAATTTTAATATTTTAAGCTATTTCTATTGGCCATGAATCACCTGAACGTGGATACTACTAAGAACAATCAACATTCGAAAAGCAATTGGAAAACTTTCTCGCCTTATTAATACTAGTAAATAATTTATAAGGTAATTTTTAAATGATTAATTAATTACTAATCATCTAAAAATACTTCAAACACATGAGGATAAGTAATATTAATAAAACATTGTTGTTTTACATTGAACTTAGAGAAACAACTAAAATTTCTTCTCACTATTATCACAAATTCGAACTCAACAATTATTGTTTGAGAGAGTGATGTGTATAACTTGCTTAATATTTTAACAATATAAGCGTTAAAGTATAAAACAATTTGTCAACTTTACAGATAGAAATACTTAAATTGAGTTGGGAAAAAATTTACTCCTGGAATTCACAAATAAATGAAAATCTGTAAATAAACCGCACTAAAAGTTTAAAATAGTAATCTGTTTCATGACTTTTGGTCATCCTATCAATACTTTACACAGAAAAACATACGTTCATATAATGTTTCGGCAATGTTTAGAAAAAGCTTTTTACAATATTTTTTATACCAGATAAACAACACTAAACACAACAGTTCATTAACTTCATATCAGTTTGTAAAAAAAGAAGATTGGCAATAATTATTAATTCTTCAGTCGAACAATTGATATCCCTAATTCTGTGATCCCAAGTGGAGGCTTAAATGAATAAAAACCAACCTTACATACTTTCATTACCGCGTTTTAATACAAATAACCTTTAATGTCCTAAGAATGGTATGCAATAAAACTCCTTAAAATTCTTCAATCTTTAATTTAACTTATATTTCACATAAGAGACAAAGAGCAGTACACAGTACCTTCATTTGGAATAATTATTATGTAAATATTGTAAAGTTTAATGGGAATCAAATTTGACTTACAATAGTTTCGCGAAAAAATATTTTTAAAAACAATACTAATGTAAATTTATTATAATCTTAAATAAATTTGCAATTTTGTTGGCTATAAACAATCCCTTATATGACGATTTAATAAAAAACAAATGCAAAACTATTTTAAATGAGTCAAAGCTGAGTTACAATAGTTTCGCATTAAAAAAAAAGCTGTATGAGATACAATAATATGACACATTTTATTTTTATCCACCAAAATTTAGAATCTAGTTCTAATATTTTGTGACATAATAAAGGGTCAGTATTTGATATGGATTATGTAAAAATATCATTATCAGAAAAAAAGTGAGTTACAATAGTTTCGCGTTAAACCATCGATATGCAAATGCAGAGACGATTTAGGCAAGCATGGTACAAGTACCGAATGTTACATGGAATACATTTGATACCAGCTGGTCTCCGATCGCGATCAAACTGAAGTATATGTCACTTTCTTGTACAATGAGACAGCCAAAGCTGGTTACCAGGTATACTCTCACGAATAATAGGCACATTATGATTGATGAATCATATATTGAAGTAAAACAGACTCGTTTCAATATCATACAGACGACACTTTACATTATACAGCTTGTCTACGTGTTATGTTTCTAAAATAGTTCATTTAGTTTGTCAGACGTAAGTTAACGTAGATCTTGTTGGCGTCTAGTGTTTCCTTCTCTTTTTCTAAAATAAAAGAAATCAAAACAATCAAACTATTTATAAACCGAACTTCTGAATTACTTGGTATGAACAATGTATACATGTACGCATAGTTATGTCTCATCATGTATTCCACTTTCTTATTAGTTTAAAAAAATCTTATATGTGCTAAACATGGCGAAACTACATGAAAACCACAGGTTTGTTTAATATGTAGATTACATTGTAGTTATTTTAAAAATATGTTGCGCTATATACTCTAAATATTAATAATATGAATTATGGTGAGTAAAATATACCGGTTTTAAATAGAGCGAATTTAACAATGTAATTTCCTTCATCCTTTACTACATTAGTATATATTTTCCATCCATAATGTATTAAGACTTTCTATAGACTTTCCCTTGCAACATTTTGTGTTCATACTCTCATCCTATGTCACAATATGTCCGAAGCTTTCCACGTGAATCGAGACTGTAATTAAGACTGAGAAAGAATATTGTAAAATCTCTGTTTCAAATTGACGACCAGACGGTGTAAATAAAAGTAAATTCAATCAAAAGAAAATCTCTCACAATAATGTCCAAATCCAGAGAAATAAGCACATGACAGAATTACATCTTTTCCTTGTTGTACCGCCAAAAATACGCTGACATATACTGTGATTTTATGTAAAGTCTATTATGCAAATTTTACTTATTTTATGAAAAGTTTTGTTCAAATTGACCGTTTTCTTTTAAGTTATGGGGATATGTATATTGTTGACATATTGTAATTTCCCACGTGTTTGCCTTTGTAAACACGTGTAAAGGTTTGTGTAATAATAAACATATTTGCCATCATCTTTTTACATGAGTACACTGTATTTTATGCTTTCAATTTATATGCATGCGAACTACTGTATCTTACAAAGTTGTGCATTTTGTTCGACTAAACATTTTAAAGTGTATAGCAACATGTACCTGAAGAAGGACGGCCTAGATCTGAATAAACGTGTTCTTTGTTATTCACGGCAGAAGTGGATTCATACGCACCATTTTCATTTCTGAAATGTATGTCAATATAGTTTGATTAAGTATATATAAACAAAAGAAGAAATACGTTTTTTTATGAGAAAAGTATGTTCCTTGAGTGATCGCGGCCATACTGAGTGACGTGCGGTTGTAGAGAATTACTGAAAATAATATTGCAAAAAAAAGTGTGGCATTGGAACATATTTAAATCACTATGATTGCAACATCAATACATAGGGTAACATATGGCTGAGCAATTAACGCATTAAACGTATACACCAGAAGGAAATGAGTGTGACAGGAGAAGCCACACGTGGAGATATCTGACAGTGTGTACATTGTGTATTTGTAGTGTAAATATTAAATGAAGACGAAGTTAATTGATCTTTCAGTCATATTCTGACGTACATGTGATTTTAAGCAGTTCTTCATTTATTTTGGGATTGCTGGAACTAATGTCGTACTTAGACGTTCATTCCACTAAACGTTGGTAGGAGTGTGTGTGTGATGGGGGTGGGGTGCGTGTGTGAGTGCGCGTGCGCGCGCATGTGTGTGTGTTAGAGAGGGAGAATGCGGTGCTTTAGTTTGTGTTTGTTTATTTTGATATATAGTGACTGCTATTTGTAACAATTTGTGCGACTCCATTCCATACCAAATTGACACTTATGAATGTCGTAACTAATATCATTGCATGGTTTTTACTTAAATGTCAGATGAGTTTTAAGCAGCATGTATGTTGACATTCTTTATTTGTTCCATACTTTACTGCCATGACACATTCCAGTTTAGAAATGACCCAATCTTCTATATTGATTATTGAAAGAACAGAAGTGTGTATTATGACATGCAATGAATTTACCTGTAAAATGAGTCTATATGAGATATACTCATAAACATGATAAAAGAACTTCCAATGTATTAAATATCTGCAAAATAGTCAGAATGTATTTTCAAATCGCATAAGATTATGGATAATTGTTTGATATTTTAACATGTTTCTATCGTTGAGCACAATAACGATAGTATTTAACCAAATAAAGTTTCACTAACAGAAAACGAATACATGGCAAAATGTTCTATTGTACTAATTCAGCTTACAATTTTAATACGTTTTCAGATATTATCTAGTTATTGTCATCATCTGTCTCACGTTTTGTAAGTTTTTACTGTTATATTATTCTTCAGCTGGCTTACGGAACGTCGGTGGTTTTACTCAGGTGCCCGCCCATGCACGAAAATTGCCCGAAATGGCACATGGGGTCTTCCTCCAACAATGGAAGCTGGAAAGTTGCCATATGACCTGAGATGTTGGTGCGACTATAAAATCCAATTCAATTCAATTGTTACATTATACAAATAATGTTTACATAAGCTTTCAATGTTACACTAAAGAGATTATGGAATTTTGGATCGTTTTTCGTACGTGTGTATGGTTGGGCGAATAGGTGGATATATAGACAGGCGAGCTGAATACTTTCAGCTTATTGTTCTACTTTACACATGTAACATACCCTTCATTGTCTGGTATTGAACTGTCGGTGTCTTCTGCAAGATAAACATACATTTATAATGTGCAGGTGTTTACATGTACATGTACATGCAGATGTATATAAATAAATACACTAATTAATATATCACTCTTTGCAAACCGTAACTAGTCTGAAAACAATTACCTCCTCCTCTTTAATCTCGGTAACAAACACGTTTACATGTTCGGTACTATGTTAAGCCCGTGTATACTTAAATATTAAAAAACAGTTTGCTCATTTTGTAATAGATCTTGAATTCAACATTTGATCACTCGCGTATTCATTACGAAAACGGACAAATTTTATTTAACGTGTATATAAATAATGTAAGTCATACCCCTCGAAGCATCTGCATTGTAATATACATGTCGACTGTCATCTGTACGTTTGGCTACCTCGCAACACTTGAATACAACTGGAAAGGGTAAATACACGTTTACAGAGTGCTTTCAAAATTTAGTACTCGTATATACCTTTCATATAAATAAAACGTATATCAATCAAACCGCGTGATAGGTGTTGCACCTTATATTACCTCTCATGAACAGACTATTTTACAGTACCTTTTATTTCGAATTAAGCTGGACCTTTGGAGTTATGTCTTTTAAACACATCAAAACAAAGCTACTTAGGTAATTACTATACTAAGTTTTGAGGCAGTATACACAGAAATTAGTAATATGGAAACACGATATGTTTAAAACTGTTTTAAACATAATAATAATAAAAAATATTTGCAAATATGGTTAGAAAAAAACAACATACCTACATGACTTTTAAACGCGATTACCGAATGCATCTTTAATGAAGGTAATGAAACTGCTTACCAAGTCTTCTTTGTCTAAGAAGCAATAGCACAACAGCCACAACCACTATAGAAAATACACTGCCACCGATGAATGCTCCGATTATCTGCCCTGTATGGCTTGCAGGTGTACCTGGAGTGACTGGTTGTACTTAAATATATACATATACAGATACGTTATAATATAATTTATATAGTAATTTTGTTTTTCAAGTCAAGTATATATAAAATTCAAACAGTAAATGTAGCATTCAAGGATCGCCAGTCAAATGAAAGCACGTATTGTAACAAGGAACACTTAGCACTGGTCAAAATTGTGGAAACGGCGGAAAACATTCTAGTTAAATAATTAAAATATCGAAAAAAATGTGTAACCCATTGGTCAAACATAAGGTTGTTATAAAACGTGAACATTCGTGAGCCTTGATAACAAACAAATAATAGAAGGGTAACTGGATGTAAATGATAAATGACCATATTTTCAAATTACTTATCTTGGTTAAACATATAGTATAGTCTTGAAATTATTAAGCACATGCTTGTATTCGACGTTATTACAAACATCATTTGATTTAAAATTATTGTGTATGGTTTTGATTAAACTATTAAATGATTCGTCTAAGTAAGAGGCCATGTAAATCTGATGACGGCACATGTCTACTACTGACATATCAGTTATTACACTATAATAAGTAGAAAATAAATTAAAGTTGAACAAGAAATGTAGCACTGAATGATGACAGTTAACCAGAAACGTGCCTCCAAACAAACTTCAATTATCACTTGTCAGGCCATGTTTTACAACGGGGACTTTAGTTAAACCAACCTGTGAGGCTAGCATTTGGATATATAAACGCAGAGGAGTCATTGGAGAGTATCGATTTTATTAACTTTATTAATGGTATAAATACACAACAAATCAAAACAAAATGCCACTGATTCGAGTAAACACTGGTTTGTCGTTTATTTCCTAAAATAAAATTTTGATATTACTATTTTCCATGTTTAAATCAAAGGAAACCAATATTTAAAGAAACATTTGGTCAAAATGGGCACATGCCTGCAGTAGTACTCTACAGAGTATTGCAAAAAATGCAATTCGGACCTTGGGGAGACAACTGGGCCTTTTGTAGTCGAAGATGGTCTGGTATCAAAAGAGATTAATAATAACTGAAAGTAAATGGACAAACTAAATCAAAATTGAACATAATTACTTTGTGAGGTCGGAGAGGCACTGGAGACATGATTTGATATTCTAAGATATAACGTTCATTTTATAAAATATATACAACAGGTTTTCTTAGTTTTCCCTCTGGTTTACTCTATATATAAATACGGCAACCCTATGACGGATTCATTCAACCCTATTCATCCCGAAAAAACAACAACTTGATAGCCTTTTTTTCCCTATTCTGATCATTTCTGAAAACAAAGTTTTAACATGTGTCCAATGGTTATGGGAAAAACGAGTTTTGTTAGGAGTTTTGCTTTAAAATAATATATGCAATTGTTGAACCCCGGAACATATTTTGTAACCAGATCATATCTAAAAAGATGTCAGAAGATATGTAAACAATTGGGTTTTTTCAGCAACCTTAACCATCTTAGTAAACTGGCTGATCTGTCTTAATTATTAAACCTCTGGCTTTTGTAGTTTCAAAGAAGACTTTTTTAAGTTTGTCCTTATTTAACTCTATGTAACACATGTGACCCATGGGCTTGGGCCGACTTTGACTAAAGGGTCACCATTCAAAGAAACTTGGTAGAGGACCATACGTTTAGTGTAAATACAAAATATTAAACGTGGTAGTTTCAGAGAAGAAGACTTTTAAAAAATTTCCGTATATATAAGTCTATGTAAAACTGTGACCCCTGGGGAGGGGCCAAATTTGACCCCAGGGACACCATTATAAACAACTTTGTAGGGGAACATAAGCTGATACTAAATACTAAATATTAAAAAATAAGTATAAAAGTCGAACCGGAAATGCAGCTTTCACAGAACACAGTAAACTCCAAAACACGCAAAACGACAAACATAAATTGCAATGTTAATACACAAAAAGGGTTGACAATAGGGCTACCGCCTTGGAACGGTCATTGGCAAGAAAGCCGCTGGGGTCTAGACCAGGTTCTAGGGTGCACCAAACCTCACACTTACCCTAAACCTTTAGATCTTGTAGTTTCAGAAAAAATATTTTTTAGGTTTTTCCCTATATCAGTCAATGTAAAACCTGTGACCCCTGGGGCAATGCCAGATATGACCCCAGGGTTACCATTTGAACAAACTTAGTAGAGGACAATAATTTGATGGTCAATACAAAATATTAACCGCTTGTCTCTTATAGTTTCAGAGAAGAGGTTTTTGAAGTTTTTCCTTATATAAGTCCGTGTAAATCTGTGACCCCTGGGGCGGGGCCAAATTTGAACCCCAGGGTCACCATCTAAACAAACGTCGTAGAGGATCCATAAGTTGATAACAAATAGAAAATATTAAACCTTTAGATCTTGTAGTTTCAGAGAAGAAGATCCAAAAAGGACCCCTAATCTCCCAATTAAAAACATTAAACCCATGAACCAAGGTTGCTTATGAAACAAATAATAACATAAAATAAAATACAGAAAATATGCCTCCACTGAGATTTGAACCCACGACCCTTGGGGTTTCCAGAGTACATAACCAAATATTGAAAAGGGCCATAATTCTGGTGTTACTGGTTTAATCTGGCTGGTTTTCAAACTCGTCCGAGTTTTCATTGAAATCAACAATCTAGCTAAGTTTGGGAAAGATCAAATACAAAGTTAAGGCGCTAGAATGTTCACAAGGCTGAAATGGCATTTTTCAATAATTCAAGAAGACATAACTAGCTGGTTTTCGAAATTGTCCAAACATTCATTAACATCAACAATATGTTAAAGTCTGGTTTATATCAAATGCAAAATGAAGGTGTCAGAGTGTTTACAAGGCTGAAAATGACATTCTTTAATAATTCAAGGGCACATAATATACATATAAAAGTCGAACATAAAAAGTAGATTCAAGGACGACAGTCAACCACAAACACACACATAAACAAAGAGCAACTTTAAAGATGAATAAAAGACCAAATAAGACATAACAAACACAAACGGGTTGACATTACGGCTAACGCCTTGGAACGGTCAGTGGCAAAAAAGGCCGCTGGGGGTTTAAACCAGGTTTAAGGGTGCACCAAACCTCAAACTTACCCTACTGTCATTCCAATAAAACGGGACAGTGTAAATAAAGAAATCTCCGGCCTGAAATATTCTTTTACCAACAAGGCAGCATTAATATGCAATATCAGTAAAACACAAAGACGCTCGTGTATATATTAAAACAAAAACAACAACATAGAAAGTCACAAAGAAGGTACTCAATGACTTGGCAGAAGCCAGAGCAACAAGAAAACAAACCATTGAGGGCACGACGAGACAAGATTGCAGACAAACGTTAAACGTCACCGTCCTTTTGGGCTTTAGGTAGACGTCATCATAGGGTCCACAGCCTGTCCGGTCATCGCACAATTAAAGAGGAAAGCATAGTGGCGAACAGTAAATAGGTCCACCACCAAGCATGCAGTGCGTTGCAAAATGATAGGGTCATAACCTCTTTTGATAAACCTTTTAACAAGTTTAACAAAGATAGTATGAAAGTGATCATGACCAAGGATCTTACGAAGTTTGTAAATGACGTCACCATAGTTGTGATAGTCTTTGTCGCAGAAGAGTTCTTAAATTACTTTTATATTTGGAAAGAAGATCAGGATTACGACAATAAAATCTTACAAAGGTTTTACGTTTAAATCTGGTGTTCCTGGTCCGATATAGCTGGTTTTCAATCTTGTCTGCGCTTTCATCAATATCATCAATCTGGCTAATTTTGGTAAAGATCACATACAAAATGAAGTTTCTATAGTGGTCACAAAGCAGAATATGGTATTTTTCAGCAAAACAAGGGCCATAACTCTAGTGTTACTGGTCCAATTTGGCTGGGTTTTAAGCTCATCCGAGCTTGTACCAATATTAACAATATGGTAAAGTTTAGTAAAGGTCGAATGACAAATAAAGGTCCTATCGTCTTAATGAGGCAGAACTCAGCATTTTTAACTAAATCAAGGGCCATAACTCCGCTGTTACTGGTTCAATCTGACCGGTTTTCATAATTCTTAGAGCTTTCATTGATTTTAACAATCTGGTAAAGATTGGTAAAGATTAGATGGAAAATGAAGTTCCTAACTAGGCAAAAACTAACGACGGGCGACGGACGGACGACGGACGGACGACGGGACAACTCGCCTCAACTTCGGCCAGTAGAGCTAAAAATGGCCTAGCGGTTACCATGGAGAAGTAGATACAAAAGTCGAACGAGAAATGTAGCATTCACAGAACACAGACTACGTTCTACCAAAAATATGCACACAAAACAAACAACAATTGATCTTATTAAAAAATCAAGTAGTTTACATTATATGACGATATACTGCGGTAATGTTGTGAGGTTTTACATCAAACATATATAGATCAGAATGTAAGGATTTCAGACATATTTTTTTAAACAAAAGTAGCCATTGCTCATGTCGACCGTGTTCACTACTGGGCTTGCTAGAATCTTAGAAATGTTGTAACTAATTGCTATTAATTTAGAACATACTTCTTTTTATTCTGGTCACGTTTGTCATTGTACTAGAAAGAGAGATGAGGATAGTTCATATTTTTTGCAGTCGCTTTTATGGTCTAAATGTTATCTTTATGTAGCAAGAAAATGGCCATCCTCAATCGTTTACATATAAAAGATAGGTACGTAGAAGAAGTAGTTTATCTCAGATATGTCTTAATAACCTAGAATGACTGCCTACAGTATATCAAATAGTTGTGTATACATTATGTCATGCAATTTACTTTTGAGGAATCTCTACTGTGTGTTCCCCTTGTCGATCGAACACATTGGGTATAAACAGTGAAGCAATAAAGCGTGAATGAGTGCGACAAAATGTCAAAAAAGCAAGTCAACTATTATAAAAAAATATGTGTGTCTTCGAATGAAAAATGTTTTTGAAACGCTTTCATCAACTGTTTTCCGGAATATGTTAATGACCGACCTTAACCCTATTTGTAATCTATATTGCCGTGTACTTTTAAATTAATTTGTTTCTGGAATGTTAAACGTAACTTCAGGACTGTCTGACATCTCAGCTATCCGTAGTGAATTTCCAGCTATAATTCTGGCCGTGTACTGTTCAGGTGATAATCCAGTTATATTTGCGATGTAAGATTTATTTGGCTGTTAGTAAAGCTCATCGCCCTCGTCGACCTTCATTTGTTCCTCCCAGCTGTCAGTACCGACTATGGATGTTTCAATGACAAAGTATTGCTGGTGTCCTCCATTAAAACCCGCCACCCAATAAAATTGGGACAATCCATCAATAAATCCAAGGAAGTAAAGAGCCTTTGGTGGACTTGGTGTAACTAGCATATTACAATAATGAGTCAGTATAGCACAAATTTCCAATCGTGTAAGGAAATATCTAATGTGTTTTGTTTATCCATTTATAATCTCCTAATTGGAACCCATGGGCTCACTTATAATATGTGGTAAGGCATCAGTTTTGCCATCACCCTAATGTCGGATTAAACATATTAAACATGTTTTTAAACCCTACTGTTTGACGTACTTGTTAGAACCGTAGTTTTGTAGGCAGATTACCAACCTGATTTCAGTTGTCATTTCAAACAACATATTTACTGCGATTATACAGTAAACTGAGTTTAAATAATAAATAATATTATGAATGTTCATGAAATAAAAAGTGTTTTTGGTTATCAAATTATGAAAACTTCTGACATTTACATGATATTAACTATTAATATGTCTATAACTCAGTCAGAAATTTTCGAAATAAATTTAACCCTTTTAGCTGGTCCATCTGTTTTTGTGAGACTATGGTATTTAGCTATGATGCAGTTAAAATACGCAACAACTGTTTATGACAATATTTGACGACAGTGTACATGTAGTCAGATTTTATTCACGGTAAATGTCCGTTGGAGACATTTTTTAACGTTAATCATACTATCAAAATGTAGTGATGTTAAAATGTCTGGTAGCTCATGATTTTCGATACAAATACAAACGTGACATAAGCAACATCGCATCAGGATTTTGCACGATCGTAATAGAAAAAAGTAATTGCATGTGTTAGGTTTTACTTAAACATAAACAAAACACGTGACACATATAGTTTGCTAAGTAAAGGATACTGTAAAATAAAACATTTGACTTACTCTCAGCCTTGAGAACAATAGTTTGCTCTGAACTTCCAAGACTGTTGGTAACACTCAATATATATTTCCCAAAGTCAGACTCCTCCAATGCAGTGATCTGTATAATTGCAATATTTCCGTCTAGTGGGACATCTGTACCATAGAACGTGGTCCGTACTGGGGCTGACATATGTGACACAGTGTAATTGTTGTTTTGTTTAGGGCCTCCGCCTTGCCTATTGAAGATCACTTGCTCTGCTGCGGGGTAACTGTAGAATGGTACAATGATGTTCACAGATTTTCCTTGTGAACCCGCAAATATGACTTGCTTGGCAAATATCTTGGGGGATACTGAAAGCATATCAAGTGCAGATCTTGATAACAAAAAACTACGCCTACATATACCAACGTGTTGATAAAATAACTATGGGAATACAATGGAACAGAGAACAACTGTGGAAACATTTAGCAAAAAATATAAACGGCAATGCACAACGATTTATAGGCAATATATAACAACTTGCAATATATAACAACTTGAAATACTTTGAAACATCACTGTCTTCTGTATTATCTCTGTGTAAGTATTAATTACCGATTGAATTTGAATGACCATAGCTTACATAGGCCAGTGTTCCATATAACAAAACAATTGCTTTTTGTGTTTTTGTGTGTTACTTTCAAGATAAAACGTAAATAAAAGAAACTAACATGTTATCATTACCTTTCTATTTTGCATGTTTAAAATAGGAATATTAAATTTAGGAACCCAACGACTTTATGCAGACAATACACAAACTACATTTATTATTGTATCCTACCTTTCACTTTTAGATTTACAGTTTTTGTCTGGTCAAGTACACCTGACCTGTCCCTGATACCGTTGTTGACGTGACATGTGTAGTTGCCCGTATCCTGTAGTTGCAACGAAGATAAATCCAGAGAACTGTACTTGTCTGTACCAGCTAGATGGGAATTTGTGTTGGGTATATCTGTACCCATCCATGTCTGTTGCAAGGCGGTGTAAGTGTATACATCAGGGCGTCCTACTGCCTTACATTTGATTGTTAATGAACTGTTTTCCATCAAATTACCAGATGATAGCTCCGCATCAATATCCGGGGCAACTTGTAAACAAACAACAATACTTATTACGATTAGCAGGATAACTGTATTGAAATAGAGGTGTGTAACCTATTAGCTGGGTACGTCATTGATCAGGACCGCCTTCATTTTGTTCATTATCTGTTCATTATCTGTTTAGGGTATGTATTTTCAGACGAATATTGCTGCCGGTATTCTGATACTGTAAGAACTCCAAATGTGCATCAAATAGTGAAATTGAAAACTTGGCTTGTTTGTGGAAGTGATATTAATGCGGACGGTTTACAACGCACAGTTCACAGTTTACGACATTTACTAATATGAAGAATGTATTTTTTACTTAATTACTATTTATACAGTAAATGCTATTCAGTTATTTTTTTATTTACATCTAACTTAGCTTTTCTTTTTTGTCGTTTTAAGATTTATTGGAACAATTATTAAAAGGAAGTGTCATAACCTTAATAAATACTGAAAGGGTGATCTCTTGAAAACTACAAACACAAACAAGAGAGAAAGGTAGCAGACTCGGTCTGATTGAGTCTGTTCGTGAGAGACAATTATAAGATGTAACACATCTCACGCCTCCTAGCACCGGTTTAAGCGATATTCTACTTTAAAGCAACACAGACTGGGCTTGATGATCCCAAAGGACCAGTAAACCTCTTTTTCGAACGATATCGAGTATTAGTTTTAAAATCATGCACGCAAAGATCATAAAATCCTTTGAACAACATTAATGTTGAGTCGACAATTTATTTCATTTTACAATAAAAGTTTGTGCTTGCAAAGTTCACGTTTCTTCTGCATTATATTGACCCTTACCCTGTTTAGAGGGACTATAATATATATTATCTACAATCAAGAGTTTCATTGAGGTTGAATAACAAATATATTTTAGTTGAAAAATGTTACATTAACAAAAGCGTTTTGTTATTTCTTAATCATTTCCAAATGATATGCATGCAGTTACCACGCAATTCCTTCAATCAAATATGATATTCATTAATTTCTTGCAAGGATTTACCGAGCTTTCTGAGGGACGGAAAACTAGGGAAATATTCCCTTCTAACCGGATGTGTTGGACCTTATTTTTACTTTGTTTTATTCAACTCTTTAGATACTAAATATTCTTCGCTCAAGGCTGCGTGCGTAAGCGACGCCAGACAACGTACGCGCATGACTTAAACTAGTCAGTGACGTAATATAGTCGCGTTAACATCATGTTTTCCATTTGATTAATTGGTTTTAACGATAAACGTTGTATTTCATGTGTCCCAATGATTGCAATTGAACTTGGACTGTTAACTGATCCTCAAGAAATCTTTATGTCATAGAATTCAAGAGATTTCCGTAATTTGTTCTCCTATGAAAAGCTTGAATTCACTAATCGATATTCTCATTGTCGATGCCAACACATGCTTTGAGATGCATACCCAACATAATTGCATTATTCGCGGTGAAAACTATCTCAAATACGGTATTTAACATTTATTGTAGAAACATATAGTAATATATAAGTTAGTTACCATGATATTTTTACTATATGATTTCCATCCCTTGTGGATATACGTCCGAATAAACAAACGAGTGAGCGAACTCGCTTGTTTATGCGGACGTATTTTCAATCGGGATGGAGATCCCGTATTGAAAAATTTCTTGTAATTCAACTCTATATATATACATGCCCAAGAGTAGTTTACACACCTTAAGTTCATATTATATCTTTAAAAGAGTAGGTGAGTTATAGTACCTATAAACATGTTATAAACAGCACACCTTTAACTGCGGTATATTGTGAAATAGGTATACATACAATTAACACTCATTTGTTCTGTATGTCAAGGGCGGATACAGGATTTGAGATCAAGTGTGTGTGTGGTGTGGGGTGGGGGTGCAATTTAAAAAACAAAACAAAAACATTGACAAAAACAAATTTAAAACAAAACAAGTTTTCACTTGAAATACAACAACACAGAAAAACAACGGTCTTACATATGACTTTTCATAACTTTTCACGCACTCCTGCTGGATATGGTAGATGCCCGGCAAGTATGTTCAATATTAGTATGAGATAGATGAGTTTTAATGTACTTACAATTGACAATTACATTCAGGGTTTTATTCGCAACAAAACTATAAGCTGGGTATTGTGTGGATGTGGCAGATGCTCGGCATGTATACGTGTTGTCATCCTGTCTGTCTATATCCGTAAACCGTAACTGACCATCAACTGTACTCCGGCCAATCCACTGGACAGTAGGAGTAGGATTACCTACAGCCGTACACGAAGCACTGAGAGACTGACCCTCATCACTTGTCACAGACTCCACTACTGCATTGTTTGTCTTTATGGTAACTATAGGCTTATCTGAAATCCAAGAAAGACAGTCAAATGTGAAGAGTAGATGAGTGCTCTCTGGAGAACGTTTAGCACACACATGAGAAGCTTACATAAGGAATGTTGCGATAAAAACATGACGTTTGAACTAAAACTATGATTACAATTTGGAGTGGGTATGTTTGGGTATGTGTCTAGTGTCATAGTTTGCATAATTATTCGAAGTTTTATGTAAACGTGACCAAATGCATTGAATGTAAAGGTTTGTTGACAAATCAAATAATTTTACATTGACTTTGGCCTTGACCGTAAAACATTTAATAAAGTGTCGTTATTTTGTCATGAAACGTGTATAATGTCGAAAGAATGGTGAAACAAATGAAGAAATGAAACATGTCTGCCCGATGTTTTGTGATCAACAAATTACTTTTATACCCAGACATCTACATTAACTGTGTCATTGATCGTTGCATAATGATACGGTCACGGAAAATTGTCAATAAGTGTTTCTATCAAAAGTTTGATGAAACTATTGACGAAATAGAGACTTTAAGTTTTGTCAGGTCAAAAAGACGCTCGGCGAAGAACGCAAGACGAAGGACGACGCAAGTGATCCCTATGTATTGTTAAAAAATACTGAATAGGGGATCCCTCGGAAGCAACAAATACAAACAAGAGATAAAAGTAGCAGACTCGGTTTTATTGAGTCTGTTCATGATGGGTATAGTAACGTGCAACACCTCTCACGCCTCCTAGCACCGCCTTAAGCGATATTCTACTTTATTGCCACAAAGATTGGGCTTGATGATCCCAAAGGACCAATAAGTAATAACTCTACTGATTTGTAGTCGGGGCGACATTTTACTTTTTACATAGCACTAAACAAACGCTAGTGTGAATGTTAATAAATACTGAATAGCGGATCACTTGGAAGCAACAAACACAAACAAGAGATAAAAGTAGCAGACTTGTTTTTTTAGTCTGTTTATGAGGGGTAATGTAGCGTGCAACACCTCTCACGCCTCCTAGCACCGGCTTAAGAGGATACAAACATGTGTTATTAGATATCTTTGACTCCTTTGGTAATACACGACATAACACACTTCAATTTTGCTATACTTTGTGTGTTTGTATTTATAGTTTGCTTATTCGAATTTATTTGGAAGATATGTTATAATATTACATAAATGCTTTTAAAAATGTTAATTTAGACAAAAAGATACGCATTGCTTTTTTTAATAAATATTTGTCGCAGTAAATTTTTTAAATTGTTGGAGACAATCGGCATGTGTGTGCAGACACAGACAATTGTGGGTTCGTATTGCTGGGGTTAACTATGTGTTTTCTGTATATTGACCAAAACATGGATAGTTAACAATTGTTATACAACTGAAGTATTACCAGTACATACTGTAAATAGGTCTCTCACTAACAATGGGTTTTAACATATTCAGAAAACATACACAAATGTGCTGAGCGTTATTTAAGCATTATTATATAACAGTCACATATAAGATACCTACACTGTAACATAATATACATGGTCTGTGAGATAACGTGAACGCCTTTAGCCTGTGTATACCCGTTACTTAGTTCACATGTTACTGTCTTGTTGTCCAATACCGATGATAGCTCTGAATATGATAGCCGTCGGTTGGTGCCATCTGGTGTACCATACATAGATGTCCATATTACTGTGGATGGTGGGTTACCATAGTTGCTTAACGTACACGACACATATTTGCCTGTCTGACCCTCTAACCAGGGAAATGACGAGCTTGGCTGAACTGTTGCTTTTGATGGACTCCCTTAATGAAGATAAAATATTAATAACAATAAATAAAATCTGTAAATGAAAATGGAAACTAAAGTGTCAATATGTACCTTGCCACAGTTTAATACGACAGACAAAACAGCACAACATACATGTACTAGAATAGTCAGAAATTTTCAGCGTGTGCACATTGATATTCTGAGCCTGCCATCTCATTGCAGTGTATTAGTGAATGCAAATTATATTACAAGAATGGGCATTATACTACTGTTTGAACGCACGTGTTTAAACTATGCAAGATAGTTTGCGCGCATTATCGTCACTGTTACACCATTTTCTGTTATACATACACTCATAACTTGACAGGTTCAACATATTTTAAGCTTCTCTCTATCCTGGTATACCTACTAGTTGTGTGCTCCATGGTTATTAAGACACATGAAGAAACATACATCCTTTAAATTGCTTTGTTTTGTTTGTGATGTCGTTTGCATTTATTATTGCTTTTGCCTTCTTGTTTGTCTGTTTGCGTGTTTGTTTCTGTGTTTTGTGGTTTACTGTCCTCCTTGAATGCTACTTTCCCTGTCCGATCTTTTTATATTTCTTTCCACATCAATTTATAATATAACGCTCGAAGATCTGTCGAGCAAATTGTCAGCTGGTAGAGTAGAGGTAATCAAACTCGAGAAGAACTGACTCGCAAGGGTTCAAACACCTTATATTATTATACCCATGTTTTTGAAACATGGTATATTAAAATCGCATCCGTTTGCCCGTCCGTCCATCCGTCCGCCCGTTACCACATCTCCTCCTACACCGCTGAACGGAATTCAACCAAACTTACGGTATGACTTCATCATATGATGACGGCGTGCAAGAGCAACATTAATTTTGGCTCTGTGCCCAGTGGCCCTCAGGGATGTTCAAAGGGTCAAATACACTAACAATTCAATTACACTGTCATTTTCCATATTTTTGCACATAACTTGGTATATGTAATAATCTATGAACGATAAACAACATATCAAAATATTTTATTATTTCGCAAACACGGACGTCTACCCGGGAGACCAGGCTGGGTGAGGCGGGGGTGGATTTGGGGTCATTTAGTTTTGTAATTATGTCTCAAATGATACCGTAAACGTTTGTCTCCCACTACGTCAATGTTGGGTTCTGGGTGATCAAATACACTAATAATTCAATTAGAATGTAATTTTTCCGTACGTTTGCACATTAATTGGTATAATAGTCATCTATGAAAGAGATACACAGCATGTCAAATGATGTATTATTTAAAACTATGATGTCTTCCCTGGGGCTGGAGGGGGTGGGTGGTAGGGGGAGGGTAACAGGGGTCAATTATGTTTTTAATTATGTCTCAAACAACAATTACAAGTTAATAAGGCGTGTAACATAAAAAAAGGGTTGTCAATAGGGCTACCGACTTTCAACGGTCAGTGGCAGAAAGGACGCTTGGGGGTCTAAAACAGGTTCTAGGGTGCACCATTCCTCACTCTTACCCTATGTTCATCCCAACAGAACGGGACATTGTAAATAAAGAAATCCTCGCCAGGTTGTATTCTCTATCAAACAAGGCAGCATTAAGAAGCAATATAAGTATTAAAGTAGATATAAAAGTCGAACAGGACCATACGCCGCTGGCCATGGAATGGTGTAAAAATATCTCAATGAAGGTTCCATGTTCACCGTCATATGCATACCATATTCGGGATGGCTCAAATTTCAGTACTAATGACATTTTAAATTCTGAGGTCTGCTCAACCCGGGGCTAGAGGGAGTGAACTGTCTCAATCAAAACGACACTGCAATATGTTTTGTTTTAGCGTGTTCGACGATTTCCAAATTTCTATTTTCATACTTTTTAAGAGGGTCGGTCTATTTCGCTGACTTTCATAGCTGACAAACATCAAACGCCTTTGAGGATTTAGACGTCATCATAGGGTCCACAAGCTGACAAACATCAAACGCCTTTGAGGATTTAGACGTCATCATAGGGTCCACAACCTGTCCGGTCATCGCACAATCAAAGAGGAAAGCATAGTGGCGAACTGTAAATGGGTCAACTACTAAACATGCAGTGAGTTGCAAAATTATATGGTCATATCCTGTTTAAAAACATGAATAAATATTGTCTGAATATGTTTATGATCGAAAATGGGATGATGTTTGTACATCACGACACCATAGCAGTTTAAACGCTGTATGGCGTTTAGTATCTCAGCAATGAGATCAATAAAGCAATTAAACGTAACATTTTAACGTAAATCAAATTAGTGCAAATAATATGTCGATGTTAGTCAACATAGCCTACTTTTCATTGAAACAATAATTGTTAATTAACAAAGTGCAAAATGGTGTCGAAAAGTATACGGGCATTCCTATTGACATAATTTTGTTAGGAATATACTGATAACATCATGATGTAAGCTTTATGGCTTGTGGTGTCTGAAAAATGGACTTTATAAAAAACGTGAACGTAAAACTTGAATGTATATTAACGAAGAGCGAAATGCGGGTGAAAGTCATTCATAAATAACGTATGTAAACAAATGCGAAGTTTGAAAGCCCTACAACTTCCTGTGCCTGAGAAACGCTTGAATATAAACCTTTTTCGGACGGATTGATAGAACATGGTAAAGTATACGCCCGCTTTCGTTTATATCTACGGTATGGCCGAGTTTGGTAAAGATCAGATGGATAATGGAGGTGATGAAGCGCCTCTTACGTTGCAAAACATAGCATGTGTAAATAATTGCAATCCCTTCTGTCTATTTTGCTTATTCCACCGAGCTTTTAATGATCCTTCGACAGATGTCAAGAACAGATGATAAATGAATGAGTTAAAGTGCTCACGAAGCAATATGTACCTTTATGTTTTATAACTTGAGGGTCATAACTCTAGAGTTAACATTTCTATATGAGATTTCTTCTGACTAGTGACTGCATACGTTTATCAATCATGATGAATCTAATTACACACACAAAGTTCAATCGTATCTTGGGTTGTTTTTAAACCAAATAATTGATACAAGCTACTTTGTTTGTAAATAGCATGCGATGCGATACTATGTATCACTGAGTTGTATTGTCTCAAAATGTATTGGTTACTTTTTTAGGGATCTCACTTTGCCATAATTTGTAGGCCATGTTTTGACTGGCTGGAGATGTTAGGCTTGGTGATCTGGCTAACTCTGCTAAAAATAGAAATAGCATATTCGTGTTGTTAGAGCGGATGTTAGAAAATAATGAAAGATGCAAGGAGAGTAGTTTCCTGTGTTCCATTGTAAAGTATATACATTTACTAAAATTACATCTTCATTACTTGTATATATATATATTAACAATGGTTTGAGACAAACATACCTCTGACATACAGCTTAGGAGTATTTGACGAGACAGCCTGGATCTCTGGCTGTATATTGTAGGCTTTACAATAGACACTTTTGTCATGGACGTTGTTGGTGGGGGTGAAACTTAAACTTGTCCCCGTAGTTGTCTGTTTGACAGTACCAATGTACCAAACAATGGTGGCTGCTGGTCTACTGGTTCCTGTTTGACAAGTCAGTGTCTTCTCCACACCACTGTCGACTTGCATCTCTAGACCACTTGTTGGTGTAGATACGCCAGTATACAACGTCACACTGGACACTTGAACTGTATCGCAGAATGGTAATAGAACATGAAGTAAACATACTATTATACGGATATATATACAAATTATATATATATATATATATATATTGGATATGTTGATGAAAGATGAGGTCAAGATATATAATATACTTTTACGTTAATGTGATCTTGGAAATGCATTGAATCATATCACTTGCCACTTGATCGCTTGGCTATTGAAAAAGGTAGCATTATATGGAATAATATCATTTTTGCCTCGCGAATTATGCATAATTTTAGAATTGCTTAAATCTAACCATAATACATGTTAGGTAAGGTTGCATTGTGTACCCCTATATCAGAATGTGGAATATCTTATTTCCCTGTATTTCTTTATGTATTTACTGCAGTGATATATGATTGTTTTTCTTGATTGTGTTTGCACCCAGATGAAGGAATTAAATCAGCCGAAAGTGTTTGCAATATATGCTTTCTTATCGCTGATAGGTTAAACATGTTATCTGGATGGTCAGGAATCATCCCATTCCTGTAGTCCCCATGCTGTCCGTCCTAGGGACCACTGTAAACAATAAGGGGAAGTAGCTATCATACAAACTAACTTCATTTACGACAAACCATACGTAATGCCTTCAGTATGTTAATTAAGAACCAACTAGAACTTACATTCAGCGCTTCCGTGAAATTGTATGTACATTATATTACAAGACTAATAAAGGTATAGATAATACGATTCTCATTAATTTTGTTATCGTATTTTTACACAAAGATGTCCGCTGGAAGAAATTTTAGACGCGTGTCATACTTCAAGAGATGCAGATAACCTTAGGGAAGGTCCCATATTAATATCTAGTACTATAATCCTTTTCAATAACCCGTCTAATGCATGTACACACATGATAATCACCTTTGGTGAATGTCATATTTCATTTGCTTCATTTCTACATCAACAAGGTGAACATAACATACTTTACGTTATCACATTAGTCATGTCAATCAGATTTCAACTGCTTATGATAACACTTTCTTTTTATACCTGCAAAACTGATATCCGGAGTTGCTCCAGTAAACGTCGGATTTGTCAGTGTAGGGAAGGTCATCCCACATTGAAATGTCACAGCTCTGTCCACATTAGGACTACCAGGAAATGCTGTATTGCGAGGAAGTGTCAGTGTTGACATATGTATCTTCTCTGGATCTGAACATACACCTATTTCAATACTGGACACTCCAGAAGTTGTATACTGCTGACGTTGTCCTGTACCCTGGTGACGAGAAATTCATAAGTATTGTATAATCATTTTCAGTTAGGTATCAACATAGGTAGAGCCTCTAACTTTAACAGGCATATATTACAGCGCATAGACGTTGGATATTGCTAAATCTCTTTCATGTGGATTCCAAGCAAATTGTTGTTCGCAGGCGTGTACTGTTACATGTTTGTCTTTTTGTCTTAAATACTTTAACAAATGACAAAAAATAAATAGCCAAAAAATGTGATAGCAATCTATATAAATATAATGTGTGTTTAATGTCCACACAGGAATGTTTTGAAATTGAAATTACATAAAGCAAACGTTTACCGATACTGTGATAGATGTTGAGAGTATACGTTTAATAAGTGCATATAGAGATTTGCTGGGTGAGTATCACAGTTATTTGTTGTGTGCAAAATGAAACAAAATGTGAAGCAAAAAAGGATACGGACTCTTGCCCCTCAGTTACGGCTTCTTGTTAATGTAAATATAAACGTTATGGACACATTACGATTATTATTCCCAACTTTGGGAAAACGGCTAAATGTAATTGTATGTATGCATCATTTAGTCTTGGTTTTTGTGTCGTGACCTCAAACTAGTAGCCCCCACCCCATTACCCTTCAAACCCGTCCATTATTTCGCCATTCTGTCCGAATAAGTCGAGTCAGGTGCGCTCGATGTCCTTCCTTTTCGTCATTCCGTCGGACCTAGTCGTCTCCGTGCGTGCTATAACTTGCGATCTATCATGAAATTCCAATACTATCATATACAAATGTTCACCGTATCTAGTGTTGTACTCATAAAGAGATGCATTTTGAAAAATGAACTTAGAAACAGAGACAATACACAATTCATCTTAACCAAAACATCGTAAGTGTAAAAAGTAGACAATATCCTTCAGCGTGGTCATTTAAAGATGCATTTTGCTTCCACTTTAGCAAGTGTGGTTTTCTTTCAACGGGCACATTATTAAAAGTGTCCTGATTATATTGATTTTATCGTAGAACTTACTTTAACAAAAGTTTGACGAACATAAAAACGTAGGTTTACAAGTCAAACATGATATAAACATGATAAAATAGTCAACCAAGTAAAAATGAGATATAGGGTCCTATAGATATCACATCGTCCGAACGCAATGGCATCGTAGGTCCGCACTGTACTGCAAACAAGGACTTAATAATACAATGAAAGAGACAAAAAAACAACAGAAAGGGTAGTGAAGACAGGGTCAAGGACTTGGAACAGTCAGTAGGCAATAAGGTCTACTGGTTAGCTTGATTCGATTTTATATGCGCACAATCCTCGCTATATCCTGTCTTCAGCGCCCAAATAGACAAGACAGTGTAAATAAAACTACATCCCATCAAAAGGAATTCTCTAACAATAAAGTCCACATCCAGAGAAACTAACTAAAGAAACACATACAAAATAAAAAACATCTCAGGATGTATCCAGAATCGTACTGAACAACCATAGTAGTTGCAGCTAAACAGAAAACCAATCCAGGGTACGACCAGAAAACCCGAGGGACGAAAGCTCATGCACCCACCTCCCTTAGTTGGTGTTTCAGTAGGTGCAATCATAGAGTCCCAAGAGGTAGTCCAGTCATCGCACAGGTGAAAAGTAAAGCGTAATGACTGACTGTAGAGGGGCCAATCATTAAACATACAGTGCGCTGTGAACTCATTCAAAACGAATAATAATAACAAGGATAAGTATATGCAAAGTATGCGTCACCACAAACATGATGACAGGGTTTACAATAGTGGTATCCTCTAAGAACGGTTATTGGCCATACGGCAGCTAGTTGTTTAAAGAATTATTTTTTTTACATATTCAAAACATATTTGTTGAATAACGAATCTCTAGTTTTTTGATTTTCGATATTCAAAACGTAGTTGGTGGAAAACGAATCTGGATTTGTTTGTTTTTCGATATAATAACGAATGCTGATTATTTATTTATTTTTGATTTTTCGATATTAAAAACAATTTCAATTTTTGTTTTCGATGTATCTCGAGGTGTTTGTTTTCCGATAGTCAAAACTTAGTTGGTGAAAAACAAATCCCGTTCTTTTTTTTGGTCTTTTTTTCGATATTCAAAACTGTGAGGTTTGGCGCACCCTAGAACCGGTTTAAACCCCCAGTGGCCTACTTTGACACTGACCGTTCCAAGGCCCTACTGTCAACCCTTTTGTGTTTGAGATGTCGTTTGCATTTATTATTATTTTTGCCTTCTTGTTTGTCTGTTTGCGTGTTTGTTTCTGTGTTTTGTGGTTCACTGTCCTTCTTGAATGCTACTTTCCCTGTCCGATCTTTTTATATTTCTTTCGTTGGTGAAAAAAGAAACTCAGTGAGGGCTGGCGTGGCGCAGTCGGTAGCGCGGCGGATTTGTAACCGGAGGCCCCGGGTTCAATCCTCCGTGGTGCCACTGAGTTTCGTCGGTGTGTTCTTGGGCAAGACACTTTCCCTTAGTCCATCGGATGGGGACGTAAACCGGGCGGTCCCGTGTATCGGTCTATCCTCCGAGCACGTTAAAGAACCATAGGAATCTATTCGATAATAAGAGTAGGGCACGGTTCCCGGTTTCCTGTGTATCCTTCCCTTCTCTCTTGGGCGGCTCTAAATAACCTATACTGTGTTGATGAGCCGTTGAACAACATTCAATTCAATTGTTTTGTTTTTCGATATTCAAAACATATTTGTTGAAAAGAATATCGAGTTGTGTGTGCGTGTTCTGTTGTTTTTTGTTATTTATTTTTTATATACAATTTGAATATCGAATAACGAATATCGAATAGCATGATAACTTCAGCTCGTCTTATGCAGCTTTGTTCTGGGTATACTCATGAGAATATAACCTAATTTTCAACAGCGACAAAAATCCGTATCGTTTTTGAAAATTTTATTAGCATTTATTATATCATTTTTAAGCACGATTAAACATTATTTATGTTGATAACTATATAATATTAATATTTTTTTATAAATAATGCGAGGAAATTAACAGTTTTATAGTCTATAAAGATGCACATGCAGGGAACCGGTTCGCTATATTAATGCCTCCTGTGTCACTAACAGAACTGAAGAACAAATAATTAATAATGCTTTCGCCTTCAAAAAACAAAAAAATCAAAAGCATTCATTTACTTTCTATATTTGCCAAAATATCCACTTCGTAACACTTCCTTTCGTCTCTAGCATCCCTTTAAGACCGTATCAAAAATCGTCAAAAGTCCACTCACGTTATAACTAACGGTAGACTAACCGTGATACTGACTTGTTCATTTGGAGGTGTTGTAAAATCATTGTACTAAAACTACTGTTTTGCATACTTTTAGGGATTGATGCAGTTCAAAGTTCATGTCATATTGTTGAAATATCGATTACCGCTAATAATTGTGTAAGTATAAGGAAACAACATAAAATTAATATATTCACAGAAATATAAGTAGTATAGAAACTGGCGGTACCAGTGCAGTTTTTTCGTCGGGGAGTTTGATGCAACGAGTCAGTAAATTTGTTGGCCGGCAAGCCAACCAACACATTTAAAACTCGTTGCAACCCCCTCATAGAACCCCCCTCCAGTACCTCGAGTTTATATACTACTTATAAATAATTGATAATATAACTTGCTACGTTTTTGGAAGGGTGCAACTACTTTATTTTCCTATTTTGGGTGAATCTACTTTTGGCGAAGTTTCCAAATCACACGACCTAAACCTCTTTAACGCACTTATATGTCTTGAATATCCTTAAACGGTACCCAGCTATTAAAATCCTTGTTGTAACCCTTCCATTTAATCAATGCTTGTTTCTTTTTGTAATCACGTTGTATTACTTTTTCATTTCTGAATATTTCTTGATCAGCTTTTAACATTTCCAATTCATAGAAGCTTCCATCAATGCTTTGGTTGTTCAAATCTTTTATTGTGTACGTCACGTGATTTGTTTATTGAATTTCATCAATAACAAATATTTCTTCGGTCCAATTTGGAGTATAACCTTTTTCAAACGTTCTTTTATATTTGTTAATTCCAACATTGTCCCCTATTTTGAACTTTAGCAAAGCTTTATTATTTTTCATCTTTCCATACAAGTTGAAATACACTATTCCTTTATTTTTCTCATCGCTGGCCTCAATCGGTGTCATTTTAAAACTCCGGTGTTTTGTATTATTGTATTTATCAACCATCGCCTGTAGCACGTCTAAATATTTAATTGTATTGTTCGCTGTAAAATATTTCCACATCCTCTCTTTTAATGTTCTATTAAATCGTTCAATTACTACAGCTTTCCCGAAATTAAACGTGCGATACATTTCGATATTATTATCGACAAGAAATTGCTTAAATGTCTTGTTATAAAATTCTACTCCCTGATCAACCCAGAGCATTTTACATTGTCTTCCTGTACTTATAATCTTATAGGAAAGCTTTAGTAATTTCTACAACAGTTTTATTCGGAACTGGCATAACCCAATCAAATTTACTAAATACACCAATAACAGCAAGCAAGTATTCTACACATTTATTATATTTTGAAAACGATTGCATATCAACCAAGTCAGCCGACCATATTTTATCTGTTTCATTAACTATTACGCGGCGTTGAGTGAACATTCTTTGTATAGGTTTATGAAGTTCATCGGCTAGCTTATCAGTCCATCTCAACGCCTGTTCTTGTTTTTTGGCTCTCCAAGTCCTAGTTTATATTGTTCACTAATTACGGGCTTGACTATCAAATCCTTGGCGAGTTTTTCTCCAAGTGATTTGGATTTGCTCAGTACGGATTTATCACACATTGATTTATTACTAGGACTTTGTTTATAACACTAATCATGATCTTTACTAACAGCATCTAATTCATTCGATGGTTCTCCACTGTCAAGCGGATTACCAGGACCGCAATATTTATAACCAGGAATTGTTAGCCCCTTTTTGGGTAGCAAAGGATGCAAAGCTTTATGGATATCAATGTTTCCACCTTGTGTACTTTTAAAAAATTGCGTTTTAATAATACCACAAAAAGCGCATCTTGCTTTTAACATTATTCTACCATTTCTTGTTAAAATATACTGAGGATTAACATTTTCAGTAATTATCTTTTCTTTCACACAGTAACTCATATATAATATATGATTAGACTAAACTTTGTTTAACTTAAACTTTGATTTTATGATGTTTTCATTTTCCACAGGTTTGTAAGGTTTTAATATTTTATAAAGAATATCGTACACACTGTTTCCTTCTTGCAACTTTTTGACGAAGTACAGACAGAAATATCAACATAAGACACTTGTTTTATCTTGATACTGGATGGTGTTGTATTTTGTGTCGGGTATGTACGTTAAAACTTATTTTGGTGGACTCAAGCCAAACGGATCAAAATAATACTCATTACAGTAGCAAGTCCAGTGTGTACCAGGTCCAGTATAATCATCAAGATTAAAAATACCGCATTCTTGTTTATTTTGTTTTGTCGGTAATTTGTTCTTGCTAAACACTCCCCTAAAGTTTTTAATGTCTAACTGCATAACCCACTTTATTATGTCTAAGTTAGAGATAGGCTCGTTTTTGAAAATTAACTTTTTGTTTACGAATGGGATACTTCTATATGGCCTAATTTGTAAGTCTACTTGTAAACCTTTGCCTACCCTCAATCATTTTCCCTTTCTACCTACTTGTAATCCTTTTCCCGTCAAACCACTAATAAGAGATCCAATTAAAGGAATTTCCAGTGATGCAAGCAATGCAAGAAATCCCACGCCTTGCTGTCGATTCCTTATCAGTTTAATAGGGCAGCAACCTTTTGACTTTATTATCTTTTTTCTTTGTGACGGTGTTAGCACACCTGATTTAAGAAGTGCTTGATTTTTGCCGATAGGGATTGTTACCATTCCATTTCCGAATAGTTTACCGATTCCAGTACTCGTCAGACCACTCAGTGCTCCTGTTGCTAGTGGTGCTAATACTTTCTGAGCGAGTCTAGCAACTGTTGGAAATATTGTTTTAGTCAACAAACCAACTAATGCCCCCAAAAAGCCTCCATTCTTAGACTGAGAACTCATCTGCGATTTTGATATATTCACATCTAATCCATATCCGTTGGATTTAGCTGTACTAATATTCTTAATCTGAGTAGCTGTCCACAACAAAGGAAAATCCACATTTAGTTGATTATTCTTCAGCCTGAGTTGTTTTCATATGCTTTTGCCGGACTTCGTTTCTTTATACTTTACATAAGTCATATATATTATAAGTTAGATTAAACTATTACCAATTCATTTCCGACAGTATCAATAACTACATCTTCTTCATAGAGAACCAGAGCATAAATATTATATCTAGCGGTAGGAACGTTGATTAGTTTATATCTCAAACTTAGTTGTTTTGGATCAATACTGACCTCATTTTCCTTGTAACCTAAATCGAAATATATCATTACAAAGAGATTTTTTATAATTACCCACATTGAGTAAAGTTCCAGTGTTTTTATCATTTTGCTTGTAAGAATAATTAATAACATCTCTGAAATTTTTTATGATATTATCATGGCTGTATTCAGTTTCTGGATAATATACGCCGTTTCCAATCTAGCTGATTGTAAATAGCAATTAGTATCAGCAGCATTGAGCATAAACGTATCCAAAAGATGAGGATTTTGTGCTTGTCTGACCTTTGCAGATAAACAAAAACATGGTTTGGACTTTTGACTCCGGCAGTTATTCTAAATACTGATTCAGTTAGTTGAGAATTTCCACTTTCTTGTATCATTTCACGAAGATAAGTCCATCTTGTTGATGTCATATGATTTGACATAACATAAGACAAACCATCTGCGTTAAATATCATTTTAGGTATCCACAAAACTAATTTATTTATAACCACCCGACCATCATCACCAGCAGCTTTGAAAATTAGCACATCATCAGCCGCCAGTTGCAAGTTAATCTGAAGGCAGCATGTTTGTTTCCAAACCTTCAAAGAAGGAATATTTGTTTAATGGAATTATAGAATCAACTTTTTGATTAGTTATGATTAAAGCATGACGAATCGTAAATCCTGAATTATAACCAACTTGATCATCTCAAGATTCTGCAGTAGCTGTATTATCTAAATAAAAGTATCCGTTTGTTCTGGTTGTTTTTGAATAATCGCCAGACATTTCAAGCAAACTTATAACGTTAACAAATCTATGAAGATTATTTCCATCATAAACTGTTTTTCCATTTTGGTTTACTTGCATTTGATCAATTAATGAAGCTGCATCGTTAATTACAGCAATTTCATCGGCGGCTGCAAAAGCAGCTCCATTAGCAAGCTTGTTTACTTGAAAACTGATTTCAATATGCGTTATAGCAATCAAAGTAAGAACTTCTATCATTTAATGTAAATTGATAGCCACTTTTCATTTGTCTGGTATTATTCCCAGGTCTAGTTCTGAGGTATCTAACTGAACAGGTACATGTTCATATCTAGTATTATATTTATCACTTCGAAACATCTATGTATACTAGTAATTAGATTAAATTAATCGTTTAATTCTTGCATGAATTCCTCTTCCGGATAGTAATCTGTTAATTTTTGCATTTACATCTTCTTCAATTATATTATCAGCCACAACTTTAGCTACATCTTTTGTGGCAGCTTTTGTAAAAATGAGTATGATAATGGACCTTTGGAAACGGCCGAAAAGTACACATACAAAATATTGCAGTCTCGGTTTGATTGAGACTGTTCATGAGCGGTAGTGAAATATGCTAGCTACCGCTCACGCCCTCTAGCCCCGGGTTGAGCAGAACTGTAAGTTCTTTTAAAATTATCTCACTTTTTGGTTTAGGTTTAATAACCGAAACTAATTTATCTGCAGCCATTTTACCCACTTCATCTCCAAGTTTTTTAGAACCACTCTCTATGATTTGTTTTCCAGCAGGTTCTAATGCTTTCTTGCCTACTGTTTTTACAGACTCACTGAATATTTTTGATCCAACTTTTGAAAAAATGTCAAATATACCGGCTCCAGTTAATCTGTCAACTTCAGTATAGGTTCCCATACTAGTATCATAATTTTTTTTAATCGCGTCATATAACATATGTTAGATAAAACATAAGTTACTCGACTTGTATTACATTAATTCTTTCAAAACAAATCGAAATGACGTGTTAACTCCATTAAGATTAATACTTTTACCGGAGAAATCAGTTATGTAAATATTAATACTGTTAATGACCGTTTTGTTTACTCCACAGAAGCCGACTCTTATCGGTTCATCTTCTGAAAGGATATGACCTCGTAAGGTAGGCTGTACTTATTTCATAAATAACATCCCCATATGATCCATCAACAATATAATTATTTATCAAATCACAGTGGATATATAAAGTATCAATAGAATTTGTTATGTTTGGTACTACTGTCCCCAATTTGGTTTCTCTAATTACCGCATCTTTGTCAAATCCAATCAAAGTGTGAACATTTGATTCTCTCAAATCAAGCATGAAATTATTATGAATGGTAACTAAACATTTGAAACTTGAATTCAAATTCAATTCTTATTGGAACAGGCGAGTCATCAGTTAAATCACCATTTACAGTCAAGGTTTCTTCTATATAATTATCAATATCAGCATAACTGTAATTTCCATTTGTAAAAATAATACTTTTTCAATCTGTTCCATTGTGATACCTTATCATTTTATTATTAAAATCCTCGCTTATATTATACCACGAGTAAGTCATAGAATTAATCTTATCGAGTACAATACCTTACTGTTTGTTCTTGTCCAATATTAATGGTCTGTCAAATACGGTTATAAAATTACTCGGTGTATTTGATCTATTAATTAATGCAGCTCTTTCTGACGATAATACGATTTTTGTTCCATTATATATTTAAGTAGATAAAATTAATCACCCATAAAAAAACAGTTTAAAACTAGATTTTTCAAATTTAAAAACTTGAGTAGTGTCATATTTTATGATTGAAAAGATGACCCAATATTGAGATTTTGGAAGATATGTTTCAAATGTTTCTTTTAGTATTCGTTTACCATTTTCTATTTTTGGCTGAGAAGATGGTTCCTGATCACCAGCATTAAACACACTAAAATATTCTATACCAATGTCTGAATTTTCAACAGTATATGCAAGGTCTGCTTCAACTACATAACGCCTGGGTTTTACAATTGTTAAGCCCCTACCTTCAGGATTTTTTGTAGCATATTCTCCACTTTTTACAAATGAGCTATATGTGAGAGTAAATGCTTTGAGAAAAGTGAAACCATGAGAGGCTATTGGCCCCAGTTTTCCTGTTGGGTGTGATGCATAACCATTGTTATCTTGAATAATACTTATTCCGCCACCTATTGTAGCTTCAAGAATTAGAATCCGGCTTAAATATTCTACTTTTGATTTCAACTCATTAATTATCCCAAGAAGTGCTGTCTGCCGGCTATCAGACTATTCTCTCTTTAAGAGAAGCTATTTCGCCATCAAAACTTGCTTCTTTCATCCTGGCCAGCTTTCAATTGCTTTGAAACACCATCAATAGCAGTCTCAAGTTTATTAGTGTCAATCAGTTTGCTCAAAGCAGTCTCCAGTGACTTACCGTCAACCATTTTCTTTTTGATGTCTTCAAACTCTTTGTTGATATCGTCAACGTTAGTGCTTATCTGCTCATTTGAAATTTTAATTTGAGTTATTTCGGTAGTAAAAGCAGTTCTAATTTGTGTTGTAGCACCAGCAATAGCTGCTTCAAGTTCATTGTTATCAACCATTTGTTTATTGATTTCTTTAATTCGCTCATTAATACTGTCAACACCAACTTGTATTTTTTCACCTAGCTTTTTATAGAGCTCTCTATCATCTTCTAATCCATCTTCTTTCTTTTCTAACTCTTTTAAAGTATCACCCAAATGTTTTATTTCATCTTTCAAACCATTTTGAATTTCAATCATTTTCTCACGGTTTGTCTGCAATTGCTTTTGTATTAGACTTATTTTGTCACCAACACCTGTTGTCAAATTTTACATCATGTCTGGAATTTTATCAATATTATAATTATAATCACTTATGATCTTTGCTACTCTTCTTACAGTAAATTGCTTTATTGCTGCATCATCTGCTTTGTCTGGATTACCAACAGTGATAATTCTATTTTTATCCCTGTCAAGATCACTTCTCAGAATATTTCCCTGATTCTTGCCCTTATGAAGATAATTAACCAAATGTTTTTGTTTTACATACTCAGACATCACAATACCAAAATTTGTAATATTAACACTGCCAGTAGTAACTTCCTCGCCAAGATCGTTAAAAAGCCCCATTATATAAATAGATTAGATTAAATTTCACCAGTGAAGTTTCTTTTGATCAACTTCCTAGGACAATCAAGATACAGAAAGTCATACTGTTTGTCAGTTGCTTTTCTGTACTGCTCTTTGCTAACACTCTGTTCGTTGGAAAGCATACCCAGCTCACGATTAACTGGAGTTGCGAAGAAGATGTAGTGAGAACAGTTCAAACGAATGTATTTGGGAGTTTTGTAGTAGGATTGTGACAAGTAACTCACGCAACAATTATTATGCCTGCCTTGGATGAAATAATTGACAATATCATTTTGGTTACGCTCGCAAACATAATTATCAAAAATAGCTATCTTTTGAGTATCAGAATCCAAATCATTCACAGGGATATCTTGATCATTTGAACATTCCAGTATTTCTTCGACTGGAATTTTGTTATTTTTTGCTATTTTTTCAAATTTTTGCGACAAGACCTGATACATCGACTGTTCTAAGTTTTTAGCAAACAAGTTAATCTTGTCATAGTAAACTAAAAGTTTCAGCAACATGTGAACTAATGTGTTTGTCTTGCCAGATCCTGAATTACCACATATAAGCATTCTAAAACAACAGTCCGGCATGAAGTTTCATATCTGTTTGAAATTACCGTTGTCTGTCTTCATATCATAGTTTGGAATTTCCATTATAATAATACTTGGATAATACTTAACTAGTCTTAACTCATGTTATTTTATCTAACCCTATAGTATACATGTCTTAGTTAAAGTGGAGAGAATTAGCGAATAAAATGAAAATATCGAATAATCTTGTTAAAGAATATGAAAAAGTTATTTAATAAAGACTAGAAAGAGGAGCTAGCAAGGATTTATACCAAAAAATGCTCGAACCAGTAACTAGTAAAATAACAGAGCAAACAAAACAGCTAGCTGAACATCTGGTTACCCTTCCAGAAATACGTCAACAGTGGCTATTCTTCCTGAGGCAATACGCCCACAATTAGTTGCCCCGCCTGAGCGTGGAACTATAGCACCACCACCACCATTTGGAGTAGTACCAGTTGCACCACCACCAGCGCCCACTTTTAAGGAAAGAAAACCGGCTGTTATAGGTACTAAAGGCCAAAAATCGGAGATTGGTTTAATGGAGGATCTAAAGCAGAAATTAACGTCTGGGATTAAATTAAAACCTGCTTCAGAAAGAGTGCTTGAACCAAAACCCGCCAAACCCGTGGAAGCATTATTTGAAAAAAAACAACAAAAAATGTGCTTCAATCGAGCCTGAGAAAGAAGAAGAGGAAGAGAAAGAAGAGGAAGAAAAATAATCGGAAGAAGAACCTGCTGTGAGGCCTAAGAAACCAACGTATAATGTTGACTTTGATGCTGGTATGAATAAAAACAATACTTAGTTAGTATAGGTTGCTAGTTACAACTGAAATACCAGATATTATGGATGAGGATACTGATTATGAAAAGTATGTCAGAGAGGCTAAAAAAACACGCAATAACTTGTGTCTCAAGTTAAAATCTCTAGACAAACGAATAGACAACCTTAGCAAAGAAAAGCTGGATGAAAGGTTTCAGAAATCAGTAACTGCAAGAACTGATGAAAAACTTGAAAAATTAATGGATAGCCCTAAATTACGAATGGAAACTTTAACCCCGCTTAAAACTGAACGTGATGAGAAGACTGATGAAATAAAAGCTATTGATTATTACATGCAAAGGTTACCGGAACGAGTTCGGGCAGCCAAAGAGACTACAAAAAAGACTTCCGGTGAATGAATGCAGCAGAAAAGAAATTCATACAAAAAATGCAAAGATGGTCACTACGGTATGTTTCAAATTGATATACCTAATCTTGCTGGTCATCACAAAGTAATTGCTAGACAAGGAGGGTCAGTTATGCTAGATATGAATATAGATTCTGATTTTATAGACTTGGTGACAAAGCGTTACAACAATGGAAGAGCATACTCGAAGCTATCTCAAAATGCATTCAAGAAACTGACAGAATTATCTGATTTACAAATTCATAAAAGTTCTTCAAAGTACAAGAAGATTTTAGGGGGATGCGCAGAATATAACAATAGTCCCAATGATTTAGTTAATGATCTGGAGTTAGTATGTGCAAGTATTAAATCTGGAAATAATAGTCCACAGTTGACAAATAAAGGTATTGGCATAATCGACGAAATATTAAAAAATGGTAATATATCAGCCGAAGAACATGAGCAATTGTTTTCTAAATAGTTCAATTAATCTAACTATTATAATGAAAGATATTATAAGCAAGGAGGAATTAATTAGTTACTTGACTCGACAAACGGCAGCATACAGACTTAGTTACAAATTATGCGGCAGAATTAATACAGGGTTGCAAATCACAAGTGGGATAATTGGTTGTACTGCTGCATTGGTATTAATCCATACAGTTCCTGTTTTCATAGCTATTGTTGGAGCAATCCCCCCAATAATTGCGGTTTTGATGAACACAACTAAAATAGCAGAGAAAAAGGTTTTATCAAAATCATATCATAGGAGTTTCAGACAACTTCTTTCATATGTGCAAACATCTAATATGCCAGATGGGGAGATAATCTCATCATGCTTTTCTAAAATACTCCATCTGCAGCAAAATGATAGTTTTACTGAACATCTGGAGAGTTATATTGAGAGGTATAAATTAAATGGTTACTAAAAGTAGGGATGAGCGTCCGTCCAAGTTAAATGGTTGCCAAGCATCCGTCAAAGTTAAATGGTTACTAGTTCTGTTTTAACCTGTTTCCATATAGTATCGTACTTGTCTCTAGTAGCTTTTGTCTTAATTGGCTTTGTTTCTTTTTTTATTTCTAATAGCTCGAATAGCTCTTCTGGAAAATGTAATCAAATTTAATTACTCTTTTCCGACCTCCTATCTTATCTAAAACTTTTACAATTTTGTAAAACAAATCCTCACATCTCTGCTAATCTATTAGAGCTAAATTGTACCCTTCCAAAAGTTTTTCTAAATGATATCTTCTATGATAAACGCTCTTCTTGCGAACTCCCCGATAATCTGCAACGAGATCAAATCCATTGTGAGTCCCACATTCGAAACAAATACGTTCTCCGCTAAAAACTCTACATGTGCTATTACAATTTGCAAATGCATAGGTGCAGTTATAACAAAGTTTGTACCCAACAAAATCCTTACAGTGCGTCTTTTTGTCGACTATGTAAAACAAAAAACAATTCATGCAAAATTCAGAAGAATAAAAAACACCTAATACTCCCTTACAATATATACAGTTCATCATATAATACACTATTATTATTATTTATTTAATTAGGGCATAAACTATTAAGAATAGTATAATATTATATGGTATACACATATGCCATAGAAAGTCTCAGGAAAGATTGCGAGAAGCAGGCTTTGTTGGTTGATTTTGAAGGTATGCAACAAATGGATAGGGAACTATTAACTTTTTATAAACTTCAAGGATTTGACAGAAGCTCATCATAAAATGAAAATTATCAGATCTAATAAACAAAAGCTGGGTAGCTATGAAATTAATAAAAAAAAGTTTGTCTGCATATGATGACAAAAGGTACATATTAGACAATGGTCGGGATACATTAGCATATGAATAATAATTAAAATCAAATATAATATATTACTTTATATATGGAACAAACATTTGTGGAAGAGATATGTGAAAAACTTGAGGAGTTGAAAGGCAAACATAGGAAAGCGTTGTTGGCATGCAAACAGGGCTGGGAGGAGTATGATGTGATTCGTGCTGATTTTCTAGATACAAGGAAAAGTCAAATTAACAAGCGAAAACGATTACTATCAGAAATGGATTATTATCTAGAAAAACTAACTTGATCATATAAAAGAAAGCTTTTCAATTTGAAACGCAAAATACGCAAATGCAGAAAAATAAAATATTCCATGATCGAGTGTGATATGTATAGTGATGACGAGGATGATTGACCTGTTCCTTCTGATTTTGTTTAACAGCCAATACTAGACCCGATACCGTTTTGGGTCGTGTGATTTGGAAACTTCGCCAAAAGTAGATTCACCCAAAATCGGAAAATAAAATAGTTGCACCCTTCCAAAAAAGTAGCAAGTTATATTATCAATTATTTATAAGTAGTATAGCAACTGGCGGTAGTACTGGTGGGGGTGGGGTTGTTTGAGGGGGTTGCAACGAGTTTTAAATTTGTTGGCTTGACTCGTTGCACAAAACTCCCCGATGAGAAAACTGCACTGGTACCGCCGGTTTCTATACTACTAATATATAATTACAGCAATCACATTTCATTTATTTTCTAAATTATGGAAAATAGTTACCAAGCCGTAATAGTTGTATATTATTTATTCAGCTTACCTCTGTATTGTACCAGGTAAATGTAGGACTGGTGCAAAGTAGGTACTGTATAGCTGGTTGTTACATATTTCATATGTTATGATGTTCTAGTCAGCTTACCTCTGTCTGTATAGTACCGTATAAATGTAGGAGCGGGGTAGGTACAGCTGCTTGTTGCACATTTCATATGTTATGATGGTTTATTCAGCTAACCTCTGTATAGTACCAGGTACATGTAGGTGCGAGGTAGGTACAGCTGGTTGTTACACATTTCATGTGTTATGATGCTGTATGCAGCTTATCTCTTTTTAGTACCAGGTAAATGTACATGTAGGTGCGGGGTAGGTACAGCAGTTTGTTACACATTTCATATGTTATGATGTTTTAGTCAGCTTACATCTGTATAGTACCATATAAATATAGGTGCGGGGTAAGTATACAGCTGGTTGTTACACATTTCATATGTTATGTTTTATTCAGCTTACCTCCGTATGGTACCAGGTAAATGTATGTGCGTGGTAGGTACAGCTGGTTATTACACTTTTCATATGTTATGATGTTATATTCAGCTTACGTCTGTATAGTACCAGGTAAATGTAGGTGCGGGGTAGGTACAACTGGTTGTTACACATTTCATATGTTATGATGTTGTATTCAGCTTACCTCGTTATAGTACCATGTTAATGTAGGTGCAGGGTAGGTACATCTGGTTGTTACACATTTCATATGTTTCGATTTTGTGTTCAGCTTACCTCTATAAAGTACCAGGTAAATGTAGGTGCTGGGTAGGTACAGCTGGTTGTTACACATTTCAGGACGACTGCTGTGGTGCTCAAATCCTGATTTTGCAGTGGTGCATCTCTGTACTCAATACTCGCTGGACTTGCTGAAATAAGCAGTAGACTTTTGCATTGTCTCGCATAATGCCACGTTCCCGCTTTCTAACCAGTACTTAATCTCACACAAAGTACGTCAAAAGACGTAAGTATAGAAAATATGTATAAAACAATACATGTATATATCGACAGATTTACAACAATTTAGTAAAATTAAAAAATTAACGAACTGCAGTTTCAGAATTTTCGGAATATCATCTTCTATCACAATGTCACTCTGCATTGCAGATCATCGTATTAACATTTATTTCTGACATGTATTGTTAGTATGTATTAATATATGTATGCAAGTCAGCGGACGTTTGTTGGTGCCATGCATAAAAATACATTTGTTTGCTGTTTTCCGACCCTGGATTTTATAAATGGGTAGGTAGGTTGGGGCTTTTTTCGCTGAAGACAGTAATAACATGAAGAAAGAAAAATATACTAAAGATAGTAAATATATATATATATATTAAATATATATATATATATATATTGTAAAGAATTGCTATGAAAGGTTTTGGGTAGGGCCCTTTTTGTGGGTAGGAAGGTCAACAGCAAACCAACATTTTTTTATTGTCGGCCTGGTGTGGTTGTGTAATGGAGGCGAGGCCTTGAATGTTGTTATAATATCTGAGAAACATAGTAAATGAATAACAAGGAGACAGTGTGCATGCTTATCCTTCATATTTTACTTTATTGATGACTTTCAGTTAAAGCCTTATTTATTTTTTATAAGAACCATACGGCTGGAGAAAAAAAATTAACTCAAAAACTCGTATTTATTCGAAACCTTTTTGACATCAATTATTTACCATTATATTTCATAGATCAATCTATTTACGAAGCATAACTATAAATGTTGAAAAGAAATGAATCTGATAAAAAATGTATTAACCTTAATGACACTGGGAAGGAAAACGGGTTAACCGGTTTTCCATACCAATATCACTTGGTTGCAAAGGGTTCGTAAGCCATGACTGGATTGTTTTATCGTTTCACTAGTTTATTCTAAAGAAACTATGGTGTTAATATACATTTTAACTATTTAGGACCAACAAAATGCAATGATTTTCACATAGACGAATTACGAGTTTGAAGAAAGCCATTTCTATATTTGATGGCAACTATTCATCGATTTTCAAGGGAAAACAATCATCACTGTATCTAAAACTTGAACAGTATAACATGAGTACTAAAGAACAAGCGAACACACATTTTTTATGAGAAAATTTCGCTAGGCCGTTGGAAACCAAAATAAAAATCTGTTTGAAGTATAAAAATACATGTTTAGATGCATATCTCTTTAGATAAGGTCAAGTAGCAAAACAAAATTGCGGTTCTAATTGCATAGAAATAATAAAAGTATTTAGGATATTTTTAGTAATGGAGGTCATTTTGGATATTGCATGAAAAAAAGAGTATGATAATGAAGTTTGCCTTGACTATAATAGTTTAATGTATGTCCGGTAGTTACTTCACTTTCATTTTGTTTTATTGTTGCTGAGTTTGGCACCGAGTTTGAATTATGTGTAAAACTGAAATCTGTTTAGTACCAAATGAACATCGCCTGCAATGATGTAGCAATCACAGTCTCTTATAGTTTATTTATTGTAACCAACTTGAGTTTCACAGAAATTTGAATTTCAGTCACGATCAAATACACTTCATTACATTATAAACATTTCCTTGTAAAGTGTCTGTTACAACGCTAAAGGTAACACTTCCGCAAAAGGTAACAACTTCCGCTAAAGGGAACATTTGAACGCTGAAGGTAATAACCTCTGCTAAAGATAACAACCACCTCTTCCGCTAAAGTTTACAACGCTAACGCTAAAGGTAACGACTTTTCATGTCAATGCTTAATGTAACACATGTCTACGCTAAAGGCAACAACGTTTTTTCGACATCTACAGTTTCAATTACAATTGAGTAAACGGGTTCTTGTTAGTTACTGTGGCACCTGATTCAAACATTTAGCTTTACACGTACACACTGGTCAATGTAAACTGTAATGGAATGACATTAGAAAATATTAAATATTGATTTCCATGGTTTTTCTTTTGTTATTATATAAGACAGAAACTTGATGTTGTTGGTGAAAGCATAATAAAATACCTAGAGGGATACACAATTTATGCAAAAACATAAAAACAAGCCTTACAGGTAAATATTCGTAACGCCTCAGATCCCATCCACCCACATCAAAAAATTGTTTCGATCATACTATGTATATATTAATGCATAGTCGTAGGAATAATATGATAGGCTAAAGTATGTTTCGCTCCATCACCTCCCCCTCCCATCACATATATATGTTGCCAATGTATGTGTTGACCCAAACGACAAATAAAAGTAATTAATTTAGTCATTGAAATATGCGAGAAGCAAAACGAATCAGACAAATAAAACGAAACAAAAACCTGGTATCAAACAAAAAATTGGAAATGTTCAGTTGGGCCTCACTGGCTACCATATTATCTGAAACCTTCCTACGCCATTGTAATGTACGGCAGCAATGAATAATACCTCAAATAATGATGTATACATACGGAACCATTGCTGTAATAATGAGATGTTGATCCGGCCAATATTTTCTTATCGGCTCTGATATAAAAAATACTTGCCTGAAGTTTCCATCTTTACAAATGGTCGCCATTTGCAGTCTTATCAAGTACAAACGGGTTTCACAAGAAAGAATACAAGTTTTAGCTTTCCAAAACGCTTCGTTCTAGAGTTTTTTCTGTAAATTTTAAGTTATAAAAAGCCAATAGTTGAAGACTAGGAGGCGTGTTTTGTGGGATGTTTTGCATCTTATAATAGTTGCCTGCGCATATTTCCGCACATTGGGGAGCAGAATGATGCACTTGTCACGTGATCCAATTTCCCGCCACATGTTATGACAAAAAATTGCAATATCGAAGTCTCAATATCAGTGCATCTTCACAAATAAATACTGGATGCAAAAAGTAAAACATTGCATGCATTATTAGATTTTGCATAAAGTCCATCAAATAGTTTTTAATTACTTATTGCGGTGAAGAGAAGAGAAAAAGAAAAAAAGAAAAAAACACTTAGAAGTCGAGTGCTCTAACCATTAGGCACGGCCGCAAACGTGTAACGAAATAATTAAATAGTTCAGATTGTAATGTATTAGTCTGATTCTATGACTCCTGATACTCACGTAAGACCTGAACAGTAGCGTCAATTGTGCTTATTAAACTCAAAAGTCGATTGAAATTGTCCTATTTAGTCGTATTTATCGATTATTGGTCACTGGCGAGACAGTTAGTCAGTACTGATTTTTCTTGCATACCGGACAAGGATATCCGTCGTTTTACCGGGGCTAGATATTTCCATCTCACCCTAGTGTCGAGATAAAATTCACGCGCGCCAACATCCGGTATGCAGGAAAACATGCAAAACGTTAGTAGTTGGCGGCGTCAACGCACAAAATGTCTCTGATATGCAAGAATAAGAATCTATCATGGGAATTCGGTTCAGATACGGAATTCCAACCCTCGTATAAGTGTTTTAATCGGAACCTCGGCAGAGCCTCGGTTCCGATAAAAAACACTTATACCTCGGGTTGGAATTCCCTAGCTTCACCGGATACCCATGAAAGATTCTTGTAATCCTCACTGATTGCGGAAATTAACGAATAGTTCCGATGGCATTGATCGTACATAATCGGCCAATTCCGTAATTCTTCGGTGATAGCGAGAGGCTGCGAATGGCACCGGACAACGGACAACGCCGAAGAGGTCCGAAGACAAATTACCCAATCGGAACTGCCTCGTCGGATTCCGTCACTCGGGATTCCGACTCGGAGAGTACTCGTGGCCATATTGAACTATTTTCAAGAAACGACAACTCTGTAGTAGCGACCTCTTCAATTATAAGATAAACAAAATGGCAACTGCTGGCAAGTTCCGAAAATGCGGTACATATTTATTTGTTTTATCAGGGAGTATTCATAGAGATTCCTGATATAATAATTTATTCATACTTAGGTAAACAATATGGTGATTCCAGTCAAACGTAGGCGCTTCTTAGTTTATTAAGAGGTTTCACCTCTTCTTCATCTAAAACTAAAAGTGCGAGCACATGGGCATCATGATCATGGTCCCCACCAATATATACAGGGCAGGGTAGAGCAGGGGTGTCATTAAATTTATAAGAAAGCGGAACCCAGAGCAGAATAGCTGGGTATTTCTATTGATACTTGTATAAAATACTAGTAAAAGTATTCATAGTAGCCAGGTAGACCATTCAAAGTAGCAGGGAGAATCCCTGCCTCCCACCTCTTAATGACACCACTGGTAGAGTCGTCATTTGAGGAGTGGAGACTTGCTTTAGTGGCACGGGGATATGGGAAAAAGAAACGCGCAATAAAGGGAACACTGTCTGCCTGGAACAACAAGGAACACCACCAGAAACACTCCCACCCGTAATTAATGGAACCCAGATAATTAGAATATGTCTGTGAAAATTCCTTAAACAGGTCTTAAGACTTAACGTTATATTGATATATTTAAATACATAGATTTAAAACTGAATAAAAAGTAGAAGTTATTTATACATGTGGATTAACCTAGAAAGTGACAGTGAAGTTATTAATAATATGTGTGGATTAACACTGAAAGTCAGTGACGATGAAATCATTTGTACAGACGGAATTACGCTGAAAGAGACAGTGACATGGTTTATCACTGCGACTTGATACTAAAAGGGATGTTGAAATTGTTTATTTAGTGGGATTTACACAAAAAGAGACAGTGAAATTATTTATACGTATGGATTTATCCGGAAATTGACAGTGAAGATTCTAAACATGCGGATTTACGCTGAAAGCGACAGTGACGTTTTTATGTGGATTTACACTGAAGGATCAGCAACGTCATTTATATATGTGATTTTTTTTTATATATTTTAGGAACATTTTTTAAAATTGAGAAAAAATGCAGTAAAACATTCATTTCATAATTCTATCTTTGATAGTGTTTACAGTAACTTATGTCAACCCATGCATTTAAAAGCGTTCTTATATTTTCTTTTTCATTTTTTTCTTTCTACTGACTATTTTTTTCTAAAATTGATAAGTGAAGTTACTATATATGCAAATTTATCCTGAAATTAACAGAGAAGTCCCTGAATTCACCTGAAATTAACACTGAAGTTACTATGTATGCACATTTTTACCCTGAAATTTTTACCCTGAAATTAACACTGAAGTTAATATATACACTCAACAAAATTCCTAATCAGTCACCTAAGTTTTATGAAATTATTACCTTTTACACAAGATTTGTATTCATGTAAAATTAATCAAATCCTCGTTCAATGTTTGATATTTATTCTATACCTAATTTATACATCCAATCGTAGACGCTCTTTCGAGTCATGTGACCGTACAATATATTTCCGTATCGGGACGCACGCGCGTACAAAATATCCCGTATTTTGTTCGTATTGTACGCTTCACAGGTTCCATGTTAAACCTATGATAAAGACCGAAACGCGTGAAAAGGTCCGAATAAAAATCAGAACCGACAGGCTTCTGTCATTACCTAACCATAAATTGTTGTCAAGTAATGAAAACCTATCTATTGCACATATTTTTATTTAATTTTCCTTTATAACAAAAAAAAAACACAAAAAACTAGCATAATATATCATTGTTTGAAACTGACCTTCGGTAGTATTTAATCACTGTTGACAACGGAGAAATGGGCATTCTTTCAAGCAAATAAAGCTTGAGAGTAAGCCATGTCGAACACAATATATAAAATACATAGACCTACATGCAATTGTGCTTTCGATGTTCATAGCGACTTGCTTGAAAGCATGAAACAAACGAAAGTTATATCCGAATTATAAATGATTGGTTAAAATAAAGGTATAGAATAAAAAGGTTACTTAACATGGTTCTGTACAATACGGGATATATTTGGACTCGTACACAGCTGGAAAAAATCATATTGGACTCGCCTAACGGCTCGTCCAATATGACTTTTCCAGCTGTGTACTCGTCCAAATATATCTCCGTATTGTACAGAACCATGTTAAATAACCTATAATTATTAACTGAAAATTTGGTAAAGATATTTAAATTATTTTTGAAGAAACAATGCATTATATTATAACACCCTCGATCCACAAAGTCACATACTTTTGCATTGAATTGTAAGGGGAATGACCTGGCTTAAGTGACAGTCAAGTGTTTTAAAAACCAATATGGTAATAAAGAAATGGCAAACATAAATAAATGACCTATAAAATCATTTCATTAGACATATAACATGTATGTAATGAGTTCCTTTCCGCGACTTTTGGTCTGCGAGTGCATGTTAAATCTTCAGATTTCAAGAACGAGCACTCTTCTATGGGATTTCCATTGTGAGTCTGACATTTTGTAATTTTTGATTTTGGGGGTTCGCGACTTTAACATGTCCTAATTTCACTGGTAGTTGTATGATTTTTCTGAAACTTTCAGGACCTTTTACTAAATAACTATGTTATTCAAAACAAGTAAAACCGAGAGGAAGATATTCCAAGAAAAGAAAATATTTTGTAAAACTGAGGTGACCGATTAGGAGTTTTGTTGAGTGTATATATGCGACGAAGTTATTTATATTAATATTATATGCAAATTCAACCTGAAATTAACAGTGAAGTTACTATAATGTGGATTTACATTGGAAGAGACGGTGACATAATTTATATGTTGATTTACGCTGAAAGAAACGGTGATGTCATTTATATACGTGGATTTACGCTGAAAGAGACCGTGACATCATTTATATACGTGGATTTACGCTGAAAGAGACCATGATGGTTTATATATACCAAATTAGTTCTGTTTAAATTGTACAAAACAAATAAAAAAAATTAATGCTGCCTACAGATACACCGTATGATACGTATCTAGTAGAAGGTTGCAAGCCCTTGTTAAAGCAGAGGAAATTATTTTTAGTATTTATAGAAACAGGTTACACATTTTATATAACCATACCTAGAAGTTACTGGGCTCAAAAAAAATTAAGAAAGGTTACATCTGAATCGGGGAGCAGTGCCCTAAATGTTTAATATGCTGAGAAGGTTGATTCCGATTTACTGCATCCGTGGCTTGGATGGTTTGAAACCTCGCCTCTCTCACTGCGAGTTGGAATAAATAAGAAAGCGTGTCCTTTCAGATGGGCAGAACGTATACACTACTATTTCTACCCAAAAAAAATGGGGTGCCCCCACCATGGATGATATATATCATCATATATGGCCTAACATGTGCTAAAAATGATGTAAATCATTCAAACAACCAGCCAACCGATTTACTGAACCACCAGGTTCATGTTGATGACCCTCATGTTACGGATGTTGCCAGCTATCCGTCAGATGACTCCCATCAGCCAACGCACATCTAAATCATTTCATGCTTAAATGTTATATTAATTGCATATATAAAATTATGTATTTATTAGGCACATATTTTTATTTGCTTTATATTATAAGCACAACAAATAGGCGTCAGAGTTGTTATTAGTAGCCAATTGCCGATCAAAATTATCGGTTAAAATGGTGTTATCATCAGTTATTTTTGCCTCAGCTTGTACTTGCAATATGTGACACTAACTTCCTTGATCCCTCATCAAATCGTTTGGAATTCAAAATGAATCCCTGTTGCCAGGGCTAAATCTAGTTTAACTACTTTGCTGTGAAATTAGGAACTTCAGTTTAATTTTTAGTTCATTTGCTCTTAGTAAAAACATGTACCACTTCTATGGTGTAATCGGTAAACACGTCTACCCTTTTAGGGTAGAAGACCCAGGTTCAAATCCTGGTGGGAGTAAAAATGTGTTTGGAAAAAGAGCTGGATTAAGCATTTTTTTAAGTATTTCTAACTTTTAAATTTAATTCAATGTAATCAAATTCAATTTAAACAATCGAATATCATAAGTTACAGCCATGTCTGGAAACGACCACGAGGGAAAGAAGCTATTACAAGACAATGGCCCATTTAGCAATAAAATCTTTCATGAGGCCCTCTTTACTTCTTTGAAAGCCGTTTCCCTCTTTTGGATTTGCAATAATGAGCCTCTTATAAAATATTTTACCTAATATTGTAATGCATTGAGTGCTCTTAGAAGACAGTGGCCCAGTTAGTAAAATTATCTTCCCTGAGCCCCTCTTTTCAATTCATCATCTTTAAGACCCTATTATATTACCCTTTGGTCTTAAAATGAAAAACAATGTTATTTAGCTACAATAATAGGTCTTTTTTAAATATGTTTACCATATATTTACAAAAATCTTCCCTGAGGCCCTCTTTTGTCCATATTCTTCTCTTTTTGCTATGACCTTTGCCCTTTAAATCTTGGTAGCCAAACAGAGACTAACGAGTTGTCGTTTTAGCGCAGGATGAAACCTAACATGTGATGTCGACCAGTTTTCAAGACGTTTACACATCCATAAACTCTTCTAACTACATTCTTTTCTTTCACGACTGTTATTATATTTATAATCTCATTTTAACCGGGTATGTCTTTAATTGAAATGTTGAAAAATAATAGCTCCGTCGTTTCACTGGGCGCTTCTGAGAGCTGAGATCAATACCAAGAATGGAAGTTTATAACAATTATGTAAATATATATCCATTTTTAGATATCATACAGTAGCTTCTTTCAGGTTTAATCTTCATTATTGTGATCTTTATTTTTTCAAATTGACTACTGTTCGCATTTAGGCAAAATAAAAAAAAAGTTAAAAAAGAAAAAGAAAAAAAAAGAGACAAAAAATGTGAAATACGGTATACAAAATGCAAAGTCTTATTATGAAGGACTAGTGCTAGGTAATGTGGAAAAAAACAATAATAAATGTATGAATTGAATTGAAACGAATGTTGTTTAACGGCTCATCAACACAGTATAGGTTATTTAGAGCTGCCCCAGAGAGAGGGAAAGGATACAAAGGAATCCGGGAACCGTGCCCTACTTTTTATTATCAAATAGATTCCTATGGTTCTTTAACGTGCTCGGAGGATAGACCGATACGGTACTGCCCGGTTTACGTCCCCATCCGACGGAAGAGGCTAAGGGAAAGTGTCTTGGTCAAGAACACACCGACTAAACTCAGTGGCGCCACGGAGAATTGAACCCGGGGCCTCCAGTTACAAATCCGCCGCGCTAACGACTGCACAAGCCAGCACTAAAGAATATTTTTTGTTTCAAAACCCAGCGTAAAACCCACATTGTCAATACATACAGACATGCTTTACACAGATAATTTTAATGTTATAGTATCAAAAATAAACATTGTTTCATGCTACACTGATTTTTTCTCATATTTTGTTTTTGGAAAGAGAAAAAAACAATAACCCATACTGTGTAATAATCTGTATATAAATCCATTATCAAAGGACAATGTTTTAGGATAGTTTTAAAGGATTAATATACACAACTTCGAAAATTATTATTTTTTCTATAAAAAACAAGAAGGTTGATTAAGGAAGATCAAAATATAAGCAAGGGTATGTTATTTCTAATTAGTAAGCTAAGCTTTGCATGTCCCAGAATGAAAACATTAAGTTTATTTGCTACAGTTTGATACTGGAAAATCAACTAAGTAAATTATCTCTATACTCCAGTTCCACAGATAGCAAGGTATTGACTCCACATGGTTTCAAACTTATTCATTTTTAAGTTTTTATATGCGATTAGTTTCTCATCTTTGTACAAAGATATTATCTCTGTTTTAAAAAGGTTAAGCTGTGGAATTTGACGTTGCATCTTGTTTCGATAAATGTAAAGTTTTGCTTGCATGATGATTTTGCTCAAAACAGTATTAAATTTACTATTTCCAAATAAAAATATCTGTTTCTGTTAAAGTTACGAATGCTGTATTGCCATTTTCTGTAAGATAAGTTTGAAGTTTTGACCAGAATTCTTTTACTGTTCCACAGTTCCAAAACAGATGTTGGATAGTTTCAGGTGTATTTTTGCAAAAGCTGCACATATAGTTATTAATAATATTCGTTTTAGATAAAAGGTAATTTGTTCCAAGTATCCTATGGTTGATTCTAAATTGAACCAAGGTAACTTAGGATCTTTTGTTATTTTATAAGGTAAGGCATATAATCTTTCAAATTCAAAGTTTGGAACACTAACTACTTCATTTTTCCATTTAGTTAATGCTTTGGGATATACATTATTTCTAATCATGATGTCATATATGTTTCGACAGCCTTTCTCATTTTGTAGAATTAAGGATAGTATTAGTGGACGAATAGGGTTTGGCTGTTACAGGCTAGATGCACAATATTCAGGTTTGCCAAATAATTCCTGACAGCAGTTATAATACCTTCATATTCAAGAAAATTGGACTGTATATTATAGTGTTCATCAATTCTATGTATGAATAAAGATTTCCATTTTTGTTTAAAATGTCATTGATAAAAGTTATTCCTCCTGTAAACCATCTTTTGTAAAACACACTAGAGCCTCCGATTGAAATTTAAACATTTTAAAAATGTTTGATGCTTCTAGAAGCCCTTATAAAATAAATAATTTGATGTAATCATTGATCACATAGTAATAGTGTTAAGTAAACTATTTACATATTGTTTATATTAAATATATGATATCTGGAATGTTTTCACTAGATGATATATGTATAAGATCTATATCTTGCAATAAACTAACCCTCATGTCAAAGGTGTACCCTAATGTCTGTGGATTGGAGAAAATATATATACTTGCAGACCATATCAGCGTAATTTAACAATACATCAAGTACCATGGACGTCAGTATGGACTTCATGAGTCATATCTTTCTTTGTTTAGAGTTTTATTAATTGATTTACTGATACAATATCAAGTTCATATATGCATGCAGCTGACATATCACTCTCGACTGACAAAACGGTAAACAATCACTCCCATAATATGATATAATCATAATTACAATGTCTCTTCCTCCTTTCCCTTCAATTCAACCGTAATATTAAAGTATATATTTGGAAAACTCAACAAATGCTTCCAAACTGTCAGTCATTATATGGAACGAACTGTTTGGGACCGAACGAACTGTTTGGGGCCGAAACGTCTTGATTTCAACTTAGGGATTTATTTTGTTAAAAAGTATAATTTATCGGTCATAGCGATAAAATATCAAGAAATTGATCAAAATCACTCACTAATCTGCAATATTTGCATCAATACAACATTATATAGAAGAGCACTATTTTGCGGAGAGCTACAATCGAAAACCGAACCAAATGCTGCATTTTGATGCAAAAAACCATTGAGCGGCACCCAATACTCTCCGAGCCACTATTCCCGAGTACGGAAATTGGCGAAGAGTTCCGATTGACAAATTACCATGTCGATCTCTAGACTGCTACACAGCGTTTAAATATAAACGACAGTAGAAGTCCGCCATTATGTTTGATTGTTTTATAGGCCTAGCCATTTTCACAGTTTATAGATATCCCACCACCTTACTTCCTTTATGTAAGTGACGCGTCTGCATTATGTAAACAATATTGAGTGAAATCCCAATACATATATATCTTTTTATAGAACGTAGATCAGACGCTTGGCCACGATCGTGGTTGGAATGCGCTTTATTTAGCAGTAATTTACGGCAAAGAAATCGGTGTTTGACTGTGGCTTGTATAAGTAAAACGGTGTTTTGTAATTGTTGTTTTTAAAACTATATCTTCTTGGAAATGCCTCTATATGTCTTTAAACGAACGTTAAATCCCATGATTTGATTTGCATCGTGTTTTTGTGTTTTTTTACCCATAGCGTATTCGCTACTTCGTCGCTCAGTACATCCATTGCTCATAAGCAGTGCATATATCATGTATATATATGAGTGAATCACGCCGTAGACATATGCTAGGACTCATCTATGGAGCTACTAATTAAGTATTTAGTGTGACACGTTCGGGAATCGAGCCCATGACTTCCCGCAGGTGAGCGGGACGCTCTATTACAAAGCCACCCCTACGAGACATTGGTTGACAGGAATATCAGACGAAATACATCCATATATTCTGCCACGTTGCCTTTTAAGAAATTAGGGGCTAATCAATCAATTTAAGTGCTGGGTGTAAGTTTATCCATTGAGCATGGATCAATACAGTTCTATGTATGCCATGTAAAATAAATTAATAATTAATTAATGAAGCTAAACATTAATATGGTTTGTGTAAAAACGCATGACGAGTTTCGTGTTTGGTATGCGGAAAGTATTCCACTGTAAAAGAGACGTGTTTTCCCTTTCAATTCGGTTAACATGTCCGTAAATTGTTGAGATGAGGTAAAAGTATAAATACTGATTCAAGTCTGCATCATGATAATTTTTTTCTCCTCACCCGTGATTTTTTGTTTCTTTTTTTTTTACAAACTGTGTTTGCTATATTATACCGTACCCCTAGCAAAAGATAAGACACTTTTATGTTATTAATATACTCGCTTGTTTACTAAAACTGCGTATTCGTTTATTATTTATACAAATCACTCTTAATTGCGCGGATGAAAGCCTTACTTGGTCTTGATGTAGTTCTAAGGAAACAGGGGGCAAGCCAGGTGTCCGAGTGGGCGACACCAAATCCTCTCACAATGCCGAGGCGGGTCGCATCAGTTGGAAGCACATCAAATGCTTCAGTAACTAACAAGAACCTGTTTACTCATTTTTAATTGGAACTGTAGATGTTGAAAAATATTGTTACCTTTAGCGTAGACAGTTGTTACCTCTAGCTATGACATGAACAGTTGTTACCTTTAGCGTTAGCGTTGTTACCTTTAGCGGAAGTGGTGATTGTTACCTTTAGCGGAGGTTGTTACCTGAAGCGTTGAAATTGTTAACTTTAGCGGCGGTTGTTACCTTTTGCGGAATTGATACCTTTAGCATCGTTACAGTGTCATTTAATTCCGCCGGAATAGTGTGTTTTGACCAGAAACAATGTCATATCTGTGTTGTTTGAGCAAACAGTTCGCGAACGATGGACGACGCCGTACGAAGAGCAGTAATTTTGAGCATTCGGTTAAACTGAGCTAAAATTAATATTTATATTATTTTTGAGTTAGTTTTAATGTAACATAACTAAAAGTAGATACACAATTCAAACAAAACATGTAGCATTCAAAGTAAGTGAAGGTTAAATATGTTAACCAAATTTTGAATAGTTCAACACGTTGGTCCCCTGCAGTAGCCTCAATGCTTTTTGCAGGGGGGATTTCGGCTGCTACAGCCTCGTTTTGCAAACAAGCAGCAGTGCCCGGGGACCTGCTGTCCCAGTCTCATTCTAGAAGCACGCTGCAGGCTAGACGATCCCTTGTTAGCTACAGCCTTGTTTTGGATAACAAGCTGCTGTAACCGGGACTTTGCTGTCCCAGTCTCATTCGGGAAGCACTATGCAGTCTAGACAGTGCCTTTGCTAGCTTAGTCGAATAGCGTTTAATATTTACGTTTTTTCCTTCCACTGCTGAAGAAAAAACTTTTACCGTTCCGTTCGATCAGTTATTTACGGATTTAATTGTGTGGAACGTTACTACACTTAATCAACATTATGTCGGGACGCAGCAAAACCAGGAAATCGACAAAAAGTCAACGGGAGAACAAAGGGTCGTTCACCCGGGCGTTCTGTGAACTTAAATCAGGATAATCCCGCGATTTGGACTGTTTCTAAATTGAAGGAGTGCTTACGAGAGAAAGGTGTCGTGCGGCCGAATGGTATATACCGCATAAAACATTAATCAAACTGTATGAACAATTATGCGAGAAGGAAAGAAGAACAGATAACGATTCGGGTTTTATAAATATCGCACCAGGGCGGTCTAAAAATAGCACCGTGACACACGACAACGTCTAGCGAGATGACCGTATACGGCAATCATGTGACAGCAGCACGTCACGTGACGGGTCACCTGCGTCACATTATCCGTCGGACAACGACACTTTATTTATCGTCGGATAAGCATTTAACGAAATAAAATCAGCTATTTACCGACATGATACGCGATATGCAAACGACGCTTGCAGAATTAGCAAGGAAATTCAGTCTGGTCAGGGATATTAATTACTTAGGAATTCTAAAAATAGATGTGAATCAGTATCACCCGATGAAGTACCTGCCGATGCGCAGACTAAACAAAGGAACTCTATAAATAGACAGAAATCAAATCCGTATCACGTGACGAAACACCTGACCACGAAAAGGATGACGTCACAAACAAAATGTCGGTGACCTTGGCTGAGGTGTTGGTAGGCCGCACCGAGAGTGAGGAGGTACCAGTTATGTCCTAGAACGCGTTTGCAGAAAGGCCCATTGAGCGGTACCTGGTTGCATGTAGGCCAAGGATGAGCGGTAACTGGAAATCGCTCGAACACAGTTGCAGCGTTTGCAGGAAGGCCCATTGAGCGGTACCTGGTGCAGGTAGGCCCAGGATGAGCGTTAACTGGACAACGTTAGAACAGTTGCTGGTAGGCCCATTGAGAAGTACCCGGTAGCAGGTAGGCCCACCATGAGCGGTACCCGGCAGGTCCTGGCTAGAGGCAGCAGGTAGGCCCCGCAGGAGGCGGTACCTGGTCGGCCCCAGAACCAGACTACAATGATGGATGTCAGCCAAGATTCACTGTATTACTATAACCAAAAGCTAACAGACGAGGTTTAAACTTTATACCAGACGCTTAGTGGCTGTATTGGTTCCTTCTACAGTTTTTTGGGGATGCATATATAACCGGAGTTATGTATTGGCCGAGGCTGAGAATGAATATAAGCATAATGTTATACAACATAACAAAAGGTACAGTAGCTGGACAATGCATGATAAGCCCCAGGATTGCGGTAGGCCGCCCCGAGAGTGAGGTGGTACCAGTAAAGTCCTAGAACGCGTTTGCAGAAAGGCCCATTGAGCGGTACCCGGTTGCATGTAGGCCCAGAATGAGCGGTAACTGGAAATCGCTAGAACACAGTTGCAGCGTTTGCAGGAAGGCCCATTGAGCGGTACCTGGTGCAGGTAGGCCCAGGATGAGCGGTAACAGGAAAGCGTTAGAACAGTTGCAGGTGCGGTACTCGTTTTGGCCGCTTTACAACTCTGGTTATATTTGCGCCCCAAAAAAATCGTAGAATGGAACCAATGCAATCATGTTTAGGTTTACCGTGTCCGGTCAAACGGTTAATATGTTACTTAAGCAGTCCGTGGTGTCCTGACCTGATTGGTTCTATTCATCGGTTTTGTTACTCGACCACGGCTGTCTTGCCTCTGCATAATTCTGTCTAATACTAGCTAGGGTCAACCAAGTACGTTAGTACCCCTTCGATCATGACCGCCTCGCAACCGTGCGTCTCAAATCTCAGTGTTTTCAAACTGCCTCGGTCCAACCGGACTGCCTCGGTCCAGCAGGACTGCCTCGGTCCAATGGGACTGCATCAGTCCAGGACTGCCTCGGTCCAATGGGACTACATCAGTCCCTTTGGACTGCCTCGGTGAGTGCAAGCCTCACAGCCTTCGGTCATGATCGCCTCAGCCTTGGCCGCCAGCTTGCTAAATGGACCGGGCATGTCGAGCCCCCTTTTGCCAAATATATATTATATTATGTTGTAAATATTGCTATTACACGAGGTTGCTATTTTATAATAAATAGTAAACTTTACTTTATTGTTGTTAATCATCCCTGCCAGTGTTGGACTATTTAAAGTGAAGGTTAAATATGTTAACCATATTTTGAATAGTTCAACACGTTGGTCCCCTGCAGGAGCCTCAATGCTTTTTGTAGGGGGGATTTCGGCTGCTACAGCCTCGTTTTGCAAACAAGCAGCAGTGCCCTTGGACCTGCTGTCCCAGTCTCATTCTAGAAGCACGCTGCAGGCTAGACGATCCCTTGTTAGCTACAGCCTTGTTTTGGATAACAAGCTGCTGTAACCGGGACCTTTCTGTCCCAGTCTCATTTGGGAAGAACGCTGCAGTCTAGACAGTGCCTTTGCTAGCTTAGTCGAATAGCGTTTAACCGCCATCCACCCCACCACCACCTAGTTCTGTATTACAGGAGCTTGATTTGGCTGGTTCATTAATGGCCGCTTTATAACTCTGGTTATATTTGCGCCCCCAAAAAATCGTAGAATGGAACCAATGCAATCATGTTTAGGTTTACCGTGTCCGGTCTAACGGTTCATATGTTACTTAAGCAGTCCGTGGTGTCCTGACCTGATTGGTTCTATTCATCGGTTTTGTTACTCGACCACGGCTGTCTTGCCTCTGCATAATTCTGTCTAGTACTAGCTAGGGTCAACCAAGTACGTTAGTACCCGTTCGATCATGACCGCCTCGCAACCGTGCGTCTCAAATCTCAGTTTTTTCAAACTGCCTCGGTCCAACCGGACTGCCTCGGTCCAGCAGGACTGACTCGGTCCAATGGGACTGCATCAGTCCAGGACAGCCTCGGTCCAGTGGGACTACATCAGTCCCTTTGGACTGCCTCGGTGAGTGCAAGCCTCACTGCCTTCGGTCATGATCGCCTCAGCCTTGGTCGCCAGCTTGCTAAATGGACCGGGCATGTCGAGCCCCCTTTTGCCAAATATATATTATATTATGTTGTAAATATTGTTATTACACGAGGTTGCTATTTTATAATAAATAGTAAACTTTACTTTATTGTTGTTAATCATCCCTGCCAGTGTTGAACTATTTAAAAGCAAAAAAAGCGTAACAGCTAATATGGTGCCTAAACCTAAATTTAAACGTCTATCATCCCGCAGTCTCGATGCTTTCAATTGCTGGACTTTGAATGACATTCTTCTAAATGTTAACTATACTTTCGAAGATAAGACACGTGTGCTAAATTCAAAGGGTACGCATCATTTATCTCTTTTGCAATCGTTCAATCTTGTTTAATATAGCATAATTCAGATCATATAATCGTTACTTGCAATGGGAGAACCGTTGGTTGTGATATTGTTGTTTTCCTGTTATACAATGATATAACGAGCTGAATAATGGTTATTGCATCTGGCCTAATAGCTTTAATTAAAGTGTATGAATAATAACGCTCACTAAACCATCAGCGTTTAAACAAAGTGCCGATGTTAAAGGGGCACGCGGCAATCTTGAAGTGTTTATCAATCTTGAAGTGTTTATCAAGATCAATCTTGAAGTGTTTATCAAGCTTTGAGATTATTGTCTCGATTTATTTATCCAGTATTAGTTTGACTTTAAACTGCTTGCATATAATTAAATAAACAGATGATCCCTTTTCCCGTCTTATTTTACCACAGGTTTAACTATATTATTGGTGCACTATAATCAAAAGTAAATGAAATGCAAACACAATTTAAACTATTTTTATAATTAATATTAATTATTGAAATAATTAATATTAATTATTGAACAAGTGAAAGTTATGTATAAAAACTAACGGGACGTAGTGAGTTTTTAAAACAATCAAGATTGCCGAGTGTCCCTTTAACACTTATCTTTTTAAAAAATCAAAATTGCGTATGTCCCTTTCACAGTTATATTGTATAAGACAAATAATTAATATAATAAAATACGTTTATCTGGAAAACGAAACTTATCAACTTGGCACAAATTAGAAACCATAGCACCCATATACAAACGGCATCGTAAGTCCAAAACCAAATGAACAAATTAAATATTTAGTAAGCAGGACAATGCACATCACAAATCGTGGTGAAGACTGGGTTACCGACTTGGACAGGTCAGTAGGCAAAATCGGTCTCGATACCGTATATACATCAAGAGAATACCATATCAAATAAGATCAATATTATCAATGACTTATAAGATTTGTATTGTGATATATGCAAGAGTTCTTCGCGTATTAATATTGCGCGACTTTATTATTAGTAGTAGTATTATTGCATAAGCATTTTTAATATAAAAATACTAATAATTAGAAGGGTTACCAATCAATAGGTTTTAACATTTAATTTTCATCAAAAACATGTGTTTGAAGCAAATATACTGTCACAATGAAGCACTATAATGTTTACATCACATGACAAACTTCCTGTGACATGAACTGTGAATTACACCAATCCATAACGACAAAATAGTAATTCCAAGACAATGATTGTACTACACCTTAATATTGACGTTTCCTGCTACATTGAAAGTAAACGGAGCTTGTAAATGTGTATGCAGTAAATGAGTATGCAGTAAATGAGTATACTGAACAACACAACATTTATTAATGTGTGGAAGTTCATTACCAGCCTAGGGTTAAATTGACATTAACCTTATGAAACCCAAATATAGAAAAAGGTTAAACGAATACAAAACCACCATAAACGTCGCATAAAGGTCCATGCAGATATATAAATGGCGCGAAAAATAAAATATTGAGAATATGTAATATCATTATTTCGAAAGAAATATGGGGACCCACAAATGGCATGTCGTAGAGGTACATTGAATACACACAGTATCAAACCGTACATTGAACACACTTCAGTCATAGAGCATTTATATAAATGAACATGTGTGGGTACTAACAGGATAACCATAGTGTGGTATACAAAACAGAGGAAAATACACACTTCACTGATCAAAATACAGCTAGCTGTATATATCTGTATAGTTCTGTATAGTTCTGAATAAAATAATGACAGTTAAATTTCCACATCGTGTTAACTTAGATTAACATTGTTTTATATATAAATATAATATGACAAGATTACCCTTGTCAAGATACATGTTGACAGAAGTAGAATGCATCTGGTTTGTCACAATACAAATTATCTTATGATACTCCAATTCTCTGTTTTGATATTGCTAAGTGCATTCAATAAAAATAGTTAGCTTGTTACATTGATATATTTATCACGTATGTGTCATTACGAAATTCAATCATTACCTGTATCCCGGAACAAAATCCTGGAACAAATTCTACTTACTGTACACAGTGATTGCCAGATTGATACCAACACCGCCAGCAGTGCATTCCCAAGTTCCATCATCCACACCTCTAGTAAGTGATGCTATATTCACTAAGATACTACTGCCATCTGTTGAGAATGTGTATCTACTAGCGCCTGGATCTTGTACACATGCTGATGGGTAACATGACGCGAGAACTAAGTTGAGTCGAAATATACTAACGCCTTTACTCGCTTCCCAATTTGTCACACTACAGGTTAATGTTATTCGACTTTCTTTCTCTGTCACAACGTTGCCTTGTACATTGAAAGATTGTACTGAAATGAAAACGAACTATATAAGGCACGATTGTCCACACATGAAATGAAAACAATGAAAATGCATCAATAAATAGCAACAAAACGAGGGATATTTTACAATGTCCAATCGTTATGTCCATATTGACGTATTTGGTTTTGCGAACTTCAAGACAATACTAACGCTAATTCAACACCAGGCGATGCACGGAATAAATAATTAAAAATAAAATACTTACTCTTTTTTATTTAAACTATTCAGGGTATGTGTACATGACGAGATGATAATGTATATACATGTTTTAGTAAAATATATGTTCTGTTCATAATTAACGAACTTATTATTTTGATGTTAACTGAATTACATGTATGTATATAAGTATTTCTTTCATTTAATACAAAAATAAAGATTTTGCACTAAGGTAATGTTTGATAGAACTTATAAAGTGTGCTAACACATGCATGGATTAATACTGTATCTTCACTTGCCACTAATAGAATAGCTATTTAGAACAAGCAAGACTACTTTTCTCATGGCTTAAGACTTATTTCTGAAAATATGTGGCAAAGAAGTAGCCTAGTTTAATCTAAACAGGAATGTTTTTTATTTGTTTGTACAGTGCCACGGTATGCATTTTTTTCCAAATAAAGACTAGGCTATATGTTGATCTGCAAAACAGAATTGATTTCAGCAACAACAACAAAATAAAGTATATTTTTAAGAAATTGCCGTAAATGACATTATTATAAATCCGACGATTTTTTGAAATACTTATGTGGTATGAAATGCCAAATCCAGCACCGGAAGTAGCTCCTCTCGGTTTAGAACCGGCGGTGTATGATTTACGCCTTTACCGGCCGCGAAAAGGGCTGCGGGAAGGGGCCGCGATCTACATGCGTGGTTTTTAACAAAAGGAAAAGAAACTGAGATTTAAAAGTTCTTGTTTACAGCTTTTCGGTAAAAAAAAAAGGTGGAAATGGCATTGGAGACGACAACTTTAAGCTAGTTGGTCAACGGATTATTGATTTAAATGTATGAGAAACTTGCATGCGCGGCGTTACTTGAAGGTTGGAAATGGGTTCAAAAACCAAAAATGGGAGTTTGCATTATTTTCATTCTAAATGTGGACTGTGTCATAACTCTACAATAAATCGTTCTTCCGGGCATTGGGAGAGAAGTAGAGAGATTCATGAGGAGGAAAGTAATCCAAATAGAAAACCATTTGCGGTCAATGTAAAACCTGCTACCGGTAAGGCAATAAACTAACATTCTAAGTCTTATTATTATTATAAAGATCATGTAAATCAATATATAAATACTAAACGTTTCGAGCTATAGTATATAAAAGAGTATGAGAGTGGACCTTTGGAAACGGTCGAAAACGAGACATACGAAATATTGCAGTCTCGGTTTGATTGAGACTGAAATGAACGGTAGTGAAATATGCTAGCTACCGCTCACGTCCTCTAGCCCCGGGTTGAGAAGAACTCAAACTTCATAAAATCAATAGTGCATAATTTTAACCATCCCGAAGATGGCATGCATATGGCGGTGGACATAGATAACTACATGGGCAAATCCAGGATTTTTTTGATCATACGCACAATAATGTTTTTAGTTATGCGTGTGAGACTCGAGTGTGCTAGGTGGGTACGGACGCTTGTCCCTACCACACCGATTTTCGTTAGATCCTAATATACAAGCAAGCCTTCTAGCATATCCTAGATACCTCGGTATACATATATTCATACATGATTTTAACAAATCTCAGTGGCGAATCTCGACTACAAACACTTTTGCATGAACTATTTTGCTAAACATTACACACCTACCGTTATACAATATTTTCTACATGTTCTAAATAGAAAAAAATATATTTCGACGGAATTAAATAAATAAAGGTTTAAGAAAGGCGACTCCCACCTCACGAGCAAAATTATGTTTTATGGAAAACCTGTTCAAGCCCGGGCTTTGCTGCGTAACGGCACATACGCCACTGAATCTTATTTCAGCGTGAAAACGTGTTTTTCTGCCGCAGGGCGTATCGAGGTTCGTTTATGCGGACATAGTAGCTACGCTCCTGATCTACTCCAAATGCAACGAATGTGAACATTTATATAGAGTTCATTCATAACTTATAATGGTAGATATACGTGTGTCTGGGTATTGCAGTTGGTAGAGTACCAGTGTTACCCGGGTTTGATTACCCGTTCCGGCATTGTATGTGAGAAGGTTCGGTGTTCATTCACTCGAACACCTCGGTTTCCCTTGTTACTCTGGTTTCCTCCTATTAAGTTTGTTTAATGACAGTCAAGTATAGCATGCGGATATAAACACCAAACTCAAGGAGGAAACCAGAGAACCCGGGGAAATCCTACATGTCCGAGGAGTGGATAAACACCGAACCTACTCACATACAATGCCGGGACGGGGAATCTAGCCCGGATATATAGAGTGAATGATAATTACTAAAACATTTAAATTAATTTCATTATTTATATGTATAACTAACATGCAATATTTTTTTATTATGGCACACAGAGTTCTGGTTTGTATTTGGAAAATTATTAACTCTTATAAATGCAAATGATATATTTATTGTATTCCTACTTATATTTGCAGTTATTAATAAACTTTCTACCATCAGTCACTCGAATAAAACAAATATATTTAAACGACTATGAGTGTCAAGTGCTGGGTTAACGCGCAAGTAAGATCACGAAAACATATATCTGAATAATCTTTTGCAAGTGCTATATATTAAGTGCTATACATGTGTGTGTGTGCTATCTTATATGTATGCGTTGTAGCACTAAATCTGCACCTGTCAACGTTGAATATATACTGAAAATGGGATCCCTTGAAAGCAACAAACGCAAATAAGAGAGAACGAAACAGTTTTCTATTGAGCCTGTTCATGAGAGGTAATATAAGGTTCAACGCCTCCCTAGCACCGGCCTAAGCGTCTACATCTAAATCTTAGATTGGGCTTGGTGATTTTCATGGACCGGTATGTAATAACACTACTAATTTGTGGTCGTGGATAACGCACAGTACTTAACAAAAGCTAGTGTGAATGTCAATAAATACTGGAAATGTGATCCCTTGGAAGCAAAACACCCACAAAAGAGAGAAATGTAGCAGACTCGGTTGTATTGAGTCTGTTCATTTAAAGCGTCATGCATCTAAAAATGACAATACAACAAGATGTTACACAGTACATGTACTAACTTGTGCCTGTACCCTCACAATACAAGCTGTAATATTGTCAATAATACACAAATGAATGCTGCGTACACTCGATGTTTGAAATTCATATACATGTACCATTTTAGACTCTACTTAACTAGATATATTTAAACTCCAATTTATACATAGAGTTCTTACCACTTGCAGAATATACAACAGCTATGTTATTCAAAACAATCAGTACTCCAAGCAGGCTAACGTTTGTCATGGCTTAATACGTTTTCCTTCTGAAAATAGATGACGAAAATGTAGAAACCCCACATACACTCACTTAAATAGATATAAACAAGATGTATTTCACATACTATATTTATGTTACTTAATTACTATTTCTTAATAATACACAATGTAATGTTCAATGGTTTACGGAGTTGGGCCATACTATGGGGATGAATAATACATCTTAAATATGCCACCTTTCTCTATATATGTACTCACCTAGTATGACTTATATCATCAATTTTGGAGAATTACTTAAATTGTCCCTTTATATCTCGATGTACAATCGTTTGATCTCGGGATATTGACACATATTTGTAACCGGGTACAAGTAAATGGTGGGTACTAGAATTCAAACCGCATGTCGTCGAAAACGCAGTTGCTAGAGCACGAGCCGCTTTGATCTCGGGGTCGTGGGTTCCAGGCCCACGCAGGGCTCCATATATAGCCGGGTACCGATAAATGATTACATCTACTGCAAACCATGCGTCATGTGACCTCGAGATTTCATTTGGCAGAGGGCTAACACGGTAAGCTAGAGGTTCGAGACCCGGTAGAGACACGCTTTGTTTACACCATGTTGTGTATGGGGGCTCATCGGATCATACTGAGAAACTCCAACAGTTTTCAGCATCTGTTTTATATATTAACTTATCCTTCTCGTAAGGGGAGGTTGATTTTATTAACCATAGTTTTGAAGAACATGAAGGATTTAAGCACCCAAGCAGATCCTCTGATTTCTGCAGCATTTATCTTTAGCTTTTACTGATAAGCCTTGATCACATTTATTTTTAGCTTTACTGATAAGCCTCGATCTGGCATTCCTTTCGGATTACAGCTCAGCCATTATTTGCAGTTAATTTTCTCGGATTTTTACTTCAAAACATCACCATTTAAAACGTACCATCAATCATTGTCGGAACATGTCGGGCAGGAGAGGTCGCAGTGCAAACAAAAACTCAACCAGAGGCAAGGGGAAAGCGGCAAGAGCGGAGAAAACGACGCCCAGAAATCGTCGTTCTCCGGTCCCTGCAGATCACCATCCTGGCGAAAACAGACATGGACGTAGCCGATCACCGCCTGATCAGCCGCTCGTGCGCGAGAATTTGACCACTACACAACTGAGATCGGAATTGAAAAACATGGGTATGATACGTTAATCTTCGACTCCTCATAAAACTTTGTTATCAATTTATAAACAATTGTCTCCCGAGAGGACCAGCATCAACGATGCCCAAATACGGAAATCACGTGACAGCAGCACGTCACGTGACGGTTCACCGGAGTCACATGATCCGTCAGACAACGACTTCCGGGATAAACAGGAAGTCGAAGTACTCCGAAATGAGATGTGCGAGATGCAATCGAAGCTTGCTGAATTGGCAAGGAAACGGAATACAGTCGGCAATGAATCGAATATACAACGGTCCTCCGTTACTACATGTCACCAAAAAGAAGCGACAGGACATACAGACAGATTGTCAATAAGGCGTCCTATTGACGAATTGCCAGCAGTAAACGTGGTTCCACAAAATATGCGGAACGCCATACAAGGACATAAACACGTCAATCTCGCTATCTTACTCATTCCAGGCATGGAAACCGAAAGTAGGACCAGGGAGCAGATAGTTATCAGGTCAGCGAATTCCCGTCTTCATAGACCATTATCTATTGACGAATTTCGGACTGCCTTTTCTACCTTCAGAAACGTTCTATTAGAGGTAGAACCTTTCAGAAGAAAGGAGATAGATTATTATGCAGATCTCATAGATGGTATGTACCGGCAGTATGGTGGTACATACTTCTATGAGTATCACAATGCTTTTTCCCGTACAGCTGAACAATATGAGCTGCAAAATATACCGGTGGACTGGTCGTCATCTGACACTAAACTGAACCTAAACATATTTTCTGGCCTTCGAAGTGTAACTTGCGAATCCGTCAGCAGTTCGAGCAATTCTAGTGTATTCTGTCCACTTGTACAACAGGTTCACCCTCAACCTGCACCCGCAGCACAGAGAGTTCAAAGCCATGTACCCATTACTTCAAGTTCTACGGTACAGAACAATCAATACACCGCAGATAGATGTGGCCGACCAAGAGTCTACCACAATGGAAGAGAAATTTTCAACAATTTCAATTAATTCAACAGGCTGTAACATGAACCACAAAAACGTCTCGCGTGTAGCACATATATGTTACCGATGTAAAGGTCCGCATTCTGCTCAGGAATGCCCCAAGGTGATGAATATTACATCTTCCATGTTAAAAACTAAAACATATTGACTAACCATTATGGAAACAGCTGCCTGGTCTGCCTCTACTCCTATTGATATTGACAAATTAGAGGAGAAACTTACATATCACCCCGACCAAGAATTCGTCCATGCTTTAATTAATGTTGTACGTGAGGGCTTCGACACAGGAATGCAAGAATTTCCTACCAAAAGTTTTCAATGTAAAAACTTGTTGTCGGCTTCCAGACAGCCTCAAGTCGTGTCTGATTTGATAAAAAAGGAATTAGAGAAAGATTTCTTAATAGGACCGTACAACTTGCCTCCATTTGACATTTTTAGGATTAATCCTATTGGCATAGCTGAAAGCAAATATTCTAAAAAAACAAGACTGATTGTTGACTTAAGTGCTCCGCATATTTATGAAGAGAACGCTAGTATGAACAGTTTGATTGATAAATCAGAATTCTCGGTTTCTTATGTTCGTGTTGACGATGCAATTTCAGCCATTAAAGAGTATTGGCAGGTGCCATTTAGTGCAAAACCGATATAGTAGATGCCTATTCACCCTTCACTGTGGAAGTATCATGGTATTCAATGGGCGGGGCAGTATTACGTTTACACAAAACTATGTTTTGGGTCCAGAAGCAGCCCCAAAATATTTACACTTTTCTCCGAAGCCATTCATTGGATTGCTACAAATAACTACCATATACCGAAACTTTTGTTCTTACTAGATGATTTCTTGTCGATTGTATCGAGTACCACCGACGGGTATAATTCCATGGAGTTGCTGACTCGTGTATTTAAAGTCTTAAATATTCCAATTCACCCAGATAAGACAATGGGTGCCAGCACAACCATGGTATTCTTGGGTATAATGTTGAATTCCGTTCTCATGCAAGCCTCTTCACCAGAGGAGAAAGTCTTGCGAATACAGCAAGTTCTTTCAGCCATCTCTAATAACAAATCAGTTACAAAACGTGAGGTACTAAGCCTCCTGGGTCACTTAAACTTCGCTTCACGAGTTGTAATCCCTGGGAAGAGTTTTGTATCCTATTTGATTTACTTTGCTTACTCAGTCAAAGAACTCCACCATCACATGAGCCTTACTTCATCGTGTTTAAAAGATATAATATATGGAAAAGCTTCTTGCAAAGATGGAATGGTGTTTCGTTTTTCAATGAGGATGATGTTACAAATTCAGCTGACTTTGAATTGTATACAGACGCTAGTGGTACTCATGGTTATGGGGGTTATTGTCAGGGCAAATGGTTCTCTGAACCTTGACCAAAAGAGATGCATAAATTAGGGAAGGCCAATATGTCTATTGCCTTCCTGGAACTTGTCCCAATTGCCACAAGCATTGTACTTTGGGGAAATACTTGGTCTAGGAAACGCGTGGTTTTTCACTGTGGCAATGCCGCAACAGTTGCCATTATTAACAAATGTCGAAGCAAATGCCCGATTATCATGAACCTCTTGCGTAGGATTACTTTGTGCTCGGCCATGTATAATTTTACAGTGAATGCAATGCACATCCCTGGTAAATTGAACCAAATAAGTGATAGTCTCTCTCGATTTTAGATCACTCGTTTACGGAGGCTGGCACCTCAGGCGGATGTGTTTCCCACTCCAGTCCCATCACTAGACGATCCTTATCAGATTTAGACAAGACAGTTAATGATTTGTGGTCATCTGCCTTAGCTGAAGGAACTTTTAAACTATACAAGTCAGCATTTCGACTTTTCATTGCATTCATGGAACAGCATTCTTTGTGGGCCGTGAACGATAGTCCAGTCCCACCAGTCATTGATGAACATATTCTGATATATTTTGTTGCTTTCTGCAAGGCTAGGGGATTGCGATACGACACCATTAAGCAGTATTTATCAGGTATCCGATATTTTTATTTGTAGTGCAGTGTGGTTTGTCCTCTTACAGATCCTTCCGTCGTGTCAAGGCTGCATATCGTACTGAGGGGAGTCAAGAAATCCCAAACCAATGTGGTTAATAAGAGGATGCCCATTACATTTGCAATCCTCCTAAAAATGCTGCGTACTGGTTATTTAGGACAGTACACCAGTCTTATGTTTTCAGCTGCTTGTGCTATGGCTTTCTTTGGGGTTTTTTACGTTGTGGTAATTCACCACCTCGCTAACTAAACAAACCTTTGAACAATGTCTGTGTTTAAAAGATGTCGTCTTCGTTGCTGATCGATTTTCGTATAAGTTAATTTTAAACTACTCCAAGGCCGATATTTTTCGCCAGGGTGTAGAGATCCTTATACACAGTACTAACAATAAAGAATGTCCAATTTCTTTAATGAATACATATGTCAACCTTCGGCTTAAGACGGGTGCATCACTTTCCGATCCTTTATTTATTACGGTCAAGGGTGATATTTTAGACAGGGACTACTTTATCGTAAACGTTAAGGCGTTAGTGAGTAAGTTAGGCCTGCCTGCGGACCAATATTCCGGTCATTCTTTTCGAATTGGCTCGGCTACCACGGCAGCCCAAGCAAACGTGCCAGACCATCTTATCAAGACACTGGGATGATGGTCGTCGGATTGCTACACCAGGTATATTAGAACCGACGTAAACATGATACGCCAGTCGCAGCGAAAAATGTGTCTCGTGGAAGGTGAAACCAACTAATTCTTAGTTATTTGTGTTCGAAGTTTTGTAAGTGTTCTTGGCATTACCTCTTATGGCCTTTGTTAGGTACTAATGTGGTACAGCAGTTACATGTTTTCAAGTTCAACTTTTTATCTATCAACAAGAAGCAGTTGATCGACAAGAAGTAGTTCATCAGGCATCCGGTTATTCATCGTCATGGCTTGAGAGAATCATCTAGACACTTCAAGACCTTAGTACCGGATCAAGAACATTTATAAGAATATTTATAGCAAACATATTGTTCCAGTTTGAATTATGTTTTTACTAGTTTTGTTAAAAACAACATTAATTAAACAACCGACTTGTATTTATTCGGGGTTATTACACAGAGCTCGAAATATCTTTTTGATTGGTGTGGGGGTGGGAAGAATTAACCACTCTTTGACATTAAAGTCTATCTGGAGCACTACTTAACATTATTCATTTAAATACAACTTTCTGTATATACAATGCAGTCCAGAAGGACGTGTTTTAGTTACAGGGGTACATACTAGTCTATGCATGTTTCATATATATTATGTCGTGCAGGTTTCATTCTGCCTGTTCAGATACCATATATTGTTACATTGTATTATCTCATTACCATTAATTCCTGATTATCATTCAGATTGGAGATGTGGTGGTTTATTGTCTTCCATATTCTTATTATTATTAAAAATTATTATTATATATAAAAAAAAATTGGGGGGGGGGGGGGGGTGGAGGGGGGCTCTTCGCTCCGTCCATCTTCTGACTTCGCTCGTTTTGGTCGCTCTATAACCTTAGTTATATATGCGCCCCCAATAAAGCTGTAGAATATAATTGATTCTGACACATTTCCAATCGTGTCGTATAACACTAAGTTCAGGTTAACTCTACACGGACTGATTATCCTTATCAGCTCTATTCTGCAGTTTCGTTATACACAACCATGCTGCCGCATATCCTTGTATCTATCTAGCGCTTTTCATCTTCAGCCTAGTAAACATGCAACCATGACCCGTGTCACTTTAGAGTACACTGCTACCTCAGTTCCTACAACTGCCTCGGCCTCTGTTTACACGAGCTGCCCATGGCCTCGGTTAACACGAGCTGCCTCACATCTGGGTTCACTGCAACCTACATAGGCCTCTGTTTACGCGTGCTGCCTCTGGCCTCCGTTAACACGAGCTGCCTTACATCCCTCGGCCTCTGTTTAACCGTGCTGCCCGGGGCCTCGGTTAATCAGAGGTGCCTCAGTGAGTGCAGGTCTAACCGTCCTTGGTCATGGTTGCCTCGGTCCGGTTGCCTGCTTGCCATCATGGTGGACGGTACTTGTGGAACCCCCATATATATAAAAATGCTGATTAGTTAAGTATTATGTTAATGTTATAAAATATATACTAAACAAGACCTAAGTGTCCATTTCCGTTTTAGCCCATCATCTTCGTTAGATGTCAATTTAATATGCAAATAGATGTTAAGTTGGCCTCATATATCTATTTTAAATCATGTCCTCTCCATTTTTATGTCAGCAGTTTGCTATCGCCGGGTCAAAACATACTACGTATTGTCCAGGTTTATTAACATAGTAGTATTCTCAGTTGTTGAATCATTGCTTTAATACGATTAGAGAACTTAAGTTAACTGTAGTTAAAGAATGTGGCTGTATATGAGTATAGTTATTGGGTCGACGTAGGAATGAACGAATACAGAGATGAACTAATTTAACCCGTTGGATAGCGTATACATTTTACGTTTAGACATGTTTGAGTGGTTTTGATAATAAATTATATACACGAAACCGTACGTACCTTTAGCATTGAATGAAGTAAAATATAGTTTGTCCATAGATCACTGAAATCCTCGTAATGCCATTAACTGGTTTGTAAACTATTGGAATATAAGTTGTATAACGTAACATGCTTACGTTCTTCGTCTTCCTGGTTTAAATATAGCCAGTATATTATCAACACTGATCACTTTAACATCTATATATACACGCACAGAGTGTTGACATTATGCGGGTAAACAAACTACGGTGGTATGATGGCCTGTTAGATAAGTGACATAGATAACAAATGATGCAGTGAAATAAATTTAACACGCATTAGTTGACACTCTTAAATTTCTGATTATGAAACAGATGAGTAGAATATTGAACTCGGCATCAATTCCTAACCAATTTAAAATATTCGAATTATGAAGTGTTGTATTGCCATGTATTACATTTAAGTATAATGTAGAAATTCAAAATATACTAACGAGGATAACTATTTAAAATACAATTTAGAATGATGTTTTAGAATGATGTTGGTTTTATTCTGTATAGTATTTTTCTTATTTATATCCATGTATTACGAAAAGTATTACGAAATAACAATTATTAAATGCACGAAATCTAGATGTTGAAATTGTATATATGTAGTAAAAGAATGTTGTTTGTGAGATTGTAGCTGAATAGTAGTGTACTCAATATACATGTAAAAAACGAGATACATGTTATTCATTAGTATATCTCCATCAAAAGCAATAAACATGCCTTGTATACATGGTATATGTACACGGCAACGAGATATATCTGCCAGACATTACATGTTCGCCAAATGTAGACATTGATTATGCAGATGCAATATAATTAATTATATTGATAATATGAAAAAGGCACGGCCTAAATGCGGATTTATTCAGTTTGAGTAATAAACTTAACATTTCAAACTCTATAATTGAGGATACTGCACTAATCGGATCCTCCTTTTATATGTAAACAAATACTGAGATTCACTAGACTAATAAAAATGGTTCCTATGCAGTTTTTTTTTTATTATTCTATGTAAGTGTAACTCGCCAATACGAACAAATTCAAAAAAGCATTAAACGTGTATTTTAACACACATTCGTACAAACTCTGTCAATTTCAGATATCGAGATGTTGCGAAGGTGCGTGGAAGTAGGTGGAATGGTCAGGTTCTCAAAGATATCCCAACATACTGTTCGGGGTTGCACGTTATAGAGCTTACGTAAATTGAACGTTAGGATCTCTTTATATTTAATATAGAGTTTTGCATCTCTAACAAAAAAGCCATTTAGAGATTTGTATTTATTTATCTACGGAGTGAAAAAATAATAAGAAAACTATTTTTTATACAATGTTCAACAACCAATATTATCTGATAGGGTCTACTTACGTATAAATATGATAACTAACTAATTGTTTCTCGATTTTATTATTTGTTAATTTTTAGAAATTGTATTCCATAAATGCGTTTCAGTTCACCAGCATACTTTTATGGTTTTGTAGAATCCGCGTACTCGATCAATGCACATATTTCTACTATGCCCTCCATGTAAACGGAACGGACGGCTTTAAAACCTCAAGGCCGTGAATCGCCGGGTTCGAAACCGGAACATTTTAACAAAGAGGAACTGTGCTCATAAATCTAGACAAAGCCGTCTGAAAATGTAAAGGTATAACACAAGCTTTTTATGAGTTACATCCGTCGGCAAATGTATTGTATAACAGAAAACATCTAGCTTGAAGACGTTATATACATGTATATTAGATTGTTTGAAGTCCTTCGCCTGGAATTCACTAACCATTCTTCAAACTATTCTTAGACTTGAGCTCAAGTACTCAAATTTCATTCAAAAACATTCCCATGACTTTCAAAGATAAACAAACATATGAAGATGATATTTATTAGTATTAATCATATGTATACATAGCAGCTTGTTATGAACATTTATACTTTAAACTTAAGAGAAATATTTGTGATTGAAATTTGCATACTTGGACTTATGTCTAAGAATATTCTCAAGAATGGTTGGTGAATTCAAGGTCAGGCTGGTGTTTGTATCAGCCAACGGTGATTTAAACCATTAGGTGATTACAATAAAAAGGATCACAAGGAAAACTTGCATAAATAAACACTCTTTATTTCTTGCAATAAATAACAGAAATAACGTTAATAATACAGTCAACAGGTGGCCCGCAAGACATCCAGACGTTCTAATAGCCAACATTCCGTTAATACAATAAATACAGTTAGGTACGTAGTCTGCCAATCTGAAGCGAAAAGTACAGTTAGATCAGGGCCTAAAATCATCAAACTTTTGAGCACAAGAATCGGACTCAAGACTCAAAATCTCATTTTTTTTTTTAATTTCAAAAAACAAAACAATTATACAAGCAAATTGCTATATTTACTTACAGAAACGAGTAATTTCAAAGGTAATGTCTGAAAATCACAATTCTTACCCATACTTTTGTGTTCATAGAGTTTGCAAAAAAAAAAATAGATTTTGAGTCTGAGTCTAATTCTTGTGCTAAAAAATTTGATGAATTTAGGCCCAGATAAAAAAAGCAGCATCAGCGAATGTACTTTAATAGTTCCTTTTTTCCAAACGCAGCACTTATCTGAGTTACTTATTCACTATTGCTTTCCGTTTAGGTTTCAGCTTTTATTAAAATCAACAATCTGGTCAAGTTTGGTACATATTTGGTTAACGAATTAAATTCTTCTATCTTTTTAATAATTCGGGGGTCATAACTATGTTGTTTCTTTTTCAATGTGGCAAATATTCGAACTTTCTCGAGCGTTAAATGTTATCAGAGTTCGGACAAAGACAGATACACGAAGAATGAAGGAGCTACAAATATAAAATTTCCAATAAATCAAGGGTCATCACTCAGACTGTTGCTTTTTGAACTGATTCGCTGACGAGTACAGGGTTAACGAACATCGGACGACGGATGAATTGCCATCGCAAAAGCTCTATTGACCTTGGCAAGTAGAGATTAATATCGCAGATAGGTATAAAAACGTAAACGCATGCTACATACATACTAGACTGGCTAAGTTCATAGGTTTGTTAATGTTTATTCGCTGCCCTATATGGTTTTCATAAGGTAGCAATGAACAGTTTCTTCGAGTTTTTCACTTTGATAACTACACATGGTAGCAGTCAATCTCATTAAAATCAGACCCTTTATCACACTACCAAACTGTTCGCTACCAACAGCGGAGAGTATCAAAACGTAATTAGGATATGATTTTAATGAGGTTGGGTAGCAGTTAAAAGGTTATCTCTGTTGTAATGCACAAGCTAACGCACACGCATCTCCTACATGTGAACACTTGTATTTCTGTGCTGAGGTGTACTTTTAGCACGTCTTGCTACAAAGGTGAATATATAGTCAATATGTAACGCATGCCAAGCATTTGACCAGAGCGAAGCGAGGTCGCCCACCTTGATTCAAAATGTTTGGTAGGAAGAACTGATTGTAGCAATTGGGAAGAAAGTGTCTGGTAAGAGAAAACGGTCGTGGCGTGTTTACGTCTTCCTGACAACATAATTGTTTTCAATATTGTTAAAACACTCGTGACTTGATCTGTTATTATGTTAAACTTTGTCCTAGTTCCAGCTGAGATATAATGCTATTTTCTCTCTGCAGCTATTTTACGCTTTTGTAAAATCTTGCTTGTATTAGTTGTGACAACTCAAGCTATCATCAAATCAAATAGTCTGCATTACGTCCCCTTTGAATTATTGGCTTCAAACATCAGTGGTTCAGATTTATTCAGAAACAGACTGATGTATTTTTTTTAAGGATTTTAAGATTTTATTTGGATTGTAAAATAGTAAAAGAAACTTAAACCACCAAGACGAGAGCCAGTCTAGCTATACTCAGTTGCAAAAGAAAGTGTACACTTTGGAAATTTTACTTTACACCCTATCCTCTTTATCAAGCGACAGTTTCTTAATGATTCAACCTATTGAAAAACAAATGACATCATGATATTGTCAATGGAATGATAAAAACTCTGATACCAAACATGGCATATTCATTTTGGAATTTGTCAATTTAATTCTAAAAAAACGTTAAACAATTAAATCTAAACAAAACTCAGTGTCCACTTTCTTTTGCATCTGAGTATATATACTATACTAGACAGATGTAACATGTTGCTTGTTACCTTCACCATTGTAGAAAACTCACACTCACCTTTGATTTACCTATACTAATAACGACAATGTCAATAATTACATACACACAAAAAAACGATTTAACAATTTAGTGTTTATGCAGTTTTGCCTTTCATTGAATTCCTTTAAAATAAAATAAATTATTCCTACCGTAATCTTATTTGATAAAACACACATTTACAATATAATTACATATAAAGTGTGTAGATTTTTCTCAACATAAAAAAAACAAATAAGTCTCAGAAATGCTGCATGCTTACCAGACCATTATAGGTTCCACTTTCGGAAGTAGATCTTATGGATCCCACATTATGGATCCCACAATGGTCTGGCAAAGGCAACAATATTCTGAAAAACTCAAGATGGCATGAAGTAGTATTTCATACATAACTGTAAATTCCTAATAGCTTCAATCATTTGATTCGTATTAATTTAACACAGAATGGTTCATTTATTCTGTGTTTTCAGTAAGCAAGAATTACACAAATATAATAAAAATGATTCAAGAGAAAATTACAGATTTTTAAAGTTTATTTCAGACAAAATAAAGGTTTTAAAGGATTTCAACAAAACTACGGGTTTTTAAACGTTTTAAAGGTTCCACTAGGAGGCCAGAGTTACAGTTTCATATTTATCCTACCACTGCCTCAATACATATATATTTACATGGTTTTACTTTTCGTATTTTACAAGCATAAATTCTTCTAAAGATACATACACTTTTTTTTATTCACATGACATAAACGATGAATTTACAAAACATTATAAAAATATTTTCACATAAAATTGCTTACGCCCACCATTGTTGGTTTCGCATAAATAAAACATTCACTCGTTTTACAGGACAAGCATATACCACACTCTAACTCTAATGCGTCGCTGCATACATAATCTTCACAAACCCTTGCCTTTATACTCTATTTAAAGACACATACCAACTGTCATACAACAAATAAATAACATATATAATACTGCGACTATATAATACTGCAATAATATAATTATTAATCAACACAGACACACGTGAAAAATAATTCTGGTGCCAACGACAATTAAAAACACACGACACTATACAACGACAATAAGAACCCATATGTGAAAGGCCACACTTAAAAATATCTTAGTTTGCCCAAATCCGACCTTAAGTAGATTTTTTAGATGGCTGAAATCCATGAACCCGAACTGTTAGACTTCTCTATTTCATAAGGGTAACCCCTCGAAGGATTTTATTTTATTATTGTTTGTTATGTTTAGTCAGAGTTTAAGTAATTTAATGTTAATGTTAATTTAATGTTAATATAAAACAAAAGACGAAAACAATCTAATTGGTATTAATTAGAGTAGAAATTAAATGGGAGGAAAATGTCTTAATTCTGAACTGAAATTGTATATACAGTTTAACGGTGCAGACTGTTCAACATTTTAAACATGTATTTCTCTTTCCATGTCCGTGACAACAATAACTTAACTTATTGTCAACTGTCTTACGAAATACGGCACTTGTTCCATGTTGTCCATCTTGTATCGGAAACACCTGAAACGAAGTGCATGAGTTAAAGTGAATGAACGCGTTTAAGGGACCATGGGCGACCTGGAAGGGTAAATAGTGTCAAGCCAAAAGCAAATGAAAACTATCAGAATATTTTATCATAACGTTTTTAGTTTCACGTGCATTAAATTTTACCTTCGGTTTAATTAATATTTATGGAAGTCTTTGGTTCGGAAAGCTCGACGACTCGTTGTTGTAAATTCATAAATAATGATTCATACATTGCTGGCAGTTGTGGATATGATGGTTTTATTTGTGTTTGTATGTGACTGTAATAACTCTTCTAGGTCGCCTCACGTCCCTTAAGAGCGTGATTTAGATGTTAAAGCAAGGGAAAAAATCACCTAGCTACCTTAAAACGCAAACAAAATCCGCAAAAAATAGTTACACAAATATGTTCAAGCACAGACCACAAGAGGTCGTTGTTTCAAGTCACAAATCGTCTGTGTATTGAGAAAATTCAAAACGTACATACCATCATCGTTAGCTACACACATTCAGCTAGTGTAAGACCGGGCCGCAGCCAGCCCTGAAATATAACCGATGCAAATCCCTTCCCGGGTCTGAGGAGATGCATCCCGGAACAAATGTTTATTTCTCTATGTGATTTCCTACATTTTAGTTCATTCCCGGTTAGTGCATTCCCGGGACAGATCTACAGTTTTAAGTTAGACAAATATCTTCAAGTCTAGTTGAATGATTCTATTTGAAGGACTACTTCAACATTCAACCGAGGCAGTTGGCTCGGTGTGTCGCAGCGTTGCTACGGGCCTGAAGACACATACAAATCACATATTTACTAATGGGCAAACCATGCAATAAAAACTATAAATTTAACAACTTACGTAACGTTATATCTTGCTGTTCTTCTCTATCGGTGGAAGTCTGCGTGGGGTAGTGTCGTTATCAACACCGTTAGGCTCCTTAGATGGGCGTGTTTTTACAATTGGCGTCAGTGTGTTCTTGGCTGGATCGACCATGAATACAGGATTAACTGACGATACGGGCAGCGTCAAGTCTTCCGCTACCATGGGCTCTACATTTCTTGCAGTGACCGACAAAGCTGTGTAATAATTAAAATTACGTGATAGGTGACTCTTTTTGTATGCTTATTTTCGAGGACTTCTACTCTGAAAAAAACCAACAACCTCTCACTTTTGTCTTTTACCAAAAAAACTACTAGTTTAGTATTGTATAATCATAATCAAGTTGCCATAGTTGAGCATCTACTGCTCTTTTATTAGAAACAACTTTTAGTTTCAAATCATACTTCCAAGCTCGGATCCAGAATTTGAGGTTAGAGCAAGTGGGGGTGGCTTTGTTTAATAAAACATTATAGAAATATACATACCGGGAGGTGGTTTTAAAACCATACCATTTAGTAGGAAAGATAGCAAAAATAAAAAATCACCCCACTCGCCCGTCCTCATCTTTTACATTGTTTTAGCGATATTAGAAATAAAAAGAAGGTAGTTTCGAGTATTTCTGTCCTTTTTCAACCTTTTCGATGATTCTCTACGTGTTTAGCGGGCATGGGCCTTCCTAATACACTAAAGCGGATGGGTCAATCAGAATATATTTCCGATAAATCTCCGCTGGGGTAATGGTAGATCAATTCATGTTTGTTGATGCAGTTATGCTTGTCAGTTTAGATAGAGGTACCCACCCACCCAAAATTAAACATAAAATCTCCTTTGCGTCATTTGTTGCTCGTCTATTTGATAGTATATACCTTTTAAAAAAGAAACAGTTATTAACAATTTAAAATAGGATACACTATTGTGAATATAGTCCCCATAATTGATCAATATCTATAAAATCAATAAACCTTACATTTTTAGAAACATTGGACTATTTTATAATAACACTGGACAGCATACTTAACGGCAACACTTGTGTACTTTTAAGACATTTCTTAAAAATAATGCATTTTTCTTCAGTTAACACACACACACACACACAACAAAATGTTGAAAAAACAACATCCCCGTTTCATTCCAGTGGGTAAAACAACTCTAGCCTCAATCTTTATCTAGATTTTTATTTCTAAATCTCCTCTGAAAGTAATGATGCATGTCAATTCATCTCATGTTACTTCATCAAAATTATACCCCTCATGGTCACATTTCAACATAGAGATATACACTGAACAAAGTTGCGAAGTATCAGCTTTTGTATCTTAACTAATTTTCTTATTTTAAATATATTTTAGAATAGATATATGATAAGTATTTTGTTTTGACCCATAGTTTGTAAAACATTTATTTTTTGTTTAAATTGTTACATCCTCCATTTATATGAAAACATGAAATGTGCTGATAAAACACATAACTTGAGTCAAAGATCTCTTAAAGATATAAAATTCTTAAAATTGGTATGAAATAATAGAAAAAAACATAAAAAATTGGCCCATTTATCACAGAGTTTCCGTCTATAAAAAAAATGAAATATGGATAATCTTAAATTATCTCCCTTTACATTGAATATTGTTTGAAATTCAAGTTAACTGTAATTCAGCGTTAACATTAAATATTTCGAAAATTTCTTTTTCAAACGCATTTGTAGCGGTAATGCTAGTAAAACATGATGTCAAAATAATTTTAACTGGCATATTTTAGAATTAGGAACATCGAAAGCGTCACTAATTCGAAGTACTTAATAAAATCCTATATACCCAGTTGTATAAGTGTTATAACTTATTTCTAAGAATACACATTGACTTAAAAGTATTAAAATATGTTCATGCAATCAGAGCAGACGATTTACACTCGTTATTTTGCAGTTTAACCGTATCTCTAATCAAGCTCAAAATACACAAAACAATGAGAATATTATTGACATATTCTTAGGTTGATACTTAGCAATTTGGTTTAGCATATAGGAAAATCTTTAAAAAATATTCTCTGAAAGAAGAAGGCCTCAATTTGATGCATTTATATTAAATCAACAGAAATATACCGCTTTGTGCAAGCCTCTTCTACCAAAAACAACTAATATTTACACTTAGAATAATCTTGCACCTGAACAGTCTTGCATCAAGCCTTCCATACACGTAATTTTCACCTCTAAACTCAGGTAGGTGAGTAGGCTTCTTTTTAACACAAGTTGACTATGAGTTGTTTTATTTCCTAGAGACTTATGGTATCAGTCAAAATTTTAGTGTTAACATGGTGTTAATATCATTAAAATAAATGGTTTAAAATTTTTATTTCAAGTGTTTGTATTTATTTCAAAATCTATTTTCTTGTCAGTGTTTGCACTGCCTGCAGTCATCATTTCGTCGGTCATTGCCATAATCGTACACAAACCCTCATTGAGTCAATGTCTTGGATGCATGCTTAATAAGTTGGTACGGAATATTAGCAACTCATTACACGTTTTGAATATACACTTTAATCAATCATAATAGACATACATGCATGTACATACAATAATTGTGCATATAAAAGCACCGTAAGAAACATATCTGAATACCAAAAAATCGCTCGCCTCTGCCTCAACATGCTCGCCTGAAAAGAAATTGAAGTTTCAAAATATTATACAAATATATATATATATATATATATACGTTTGAGTTGTGTGTCTTTCGTCATAGCTAGGTGCTCTGCCGTAGTTCGTCCGAAGGTTGTCTGTCCTTGGTTGTTCTCAAATACTTCTCTCTCTCTCTATATATATATATAATATAAAAACAAACAAAAACAAAAATAAACACAACAAAAAACGTTAAAAAAAAAAAAAATCACGCGCCCACCCCTAACTTTTCCAAAGGAAATTCCGAAGAACAAAAAATCAAATTGGTATGGGCTACTGAAACATAACTATATAATATAAATACCTGATGGTGGCCTTTTCTCCTCGTCTCCATGTGCAATGTCACCGCTCTTATTCTTCATCTTCTTAATAAGACAATATATGAGGATTGCGACTAGGATAATGAGAAGAAGACCGGCACCGGCGGCACCGGCGATTATCGGCAACGACGACGAGCTGCTATCGCCTACTGGGTCTGTCGCTGATGCTGCGACTGTAGGGGCTGTTGGGTCTTTTGTCGTTGTTGTAGTGGTAGGACCAAGAAAAGCTGCAAAACACAAAGTGACATGTTTTATTTCTAATAGTTCAGCATTATATATCTCTATACTGTTTGACATATCAGACATTTAAAAATATTGTTTTGTATTAATAAAATAAAAAAGAAGGGAAACACGACATTCTTGTGTTGTATATCAAGCATTAAAGTTTATTAATCCTGTATCATTTTGACTTTATCTTACATCTTGGGTAAATATAACATATGGCATTTTCCGTGTGTAATATATGTATATAAAGAAAATAGTTGTGCATCCGATATTTTTTTAAAAACATATCTGTATTACACGACCCATATGTGAACATATAAACAATGAAAATAGTCAATCATGTATCCGCTATCTGTATAAACAAATGTACTGGAAACACTTACCTTACACAATATATGTACTGGAAACACTTACCTTACACTCCGTATGTACTGGAAACAATAACCTTACACTACATATGTACTGGAAACACTTACCTTACACTCCGTATGTACTGGCAACACTTACCTTACACTCCATATGTACAGGAAACACTTACCTTACATCATATATGTACTGGAAACACTTACCTTACACTCCGTATGTACTGGAAACACTTACCTTACACTACATATGTACTGGAAACACTTACCTTACACTCCGTATGTACTGGCAACACCTACCTTACGCTCCATATGTACAGGAAACACTTACCTTAAACCATATAATGTACTGGAAACACTTACCTTACACTCCGTACTGGAAACACTTACTTACACACAATATGTATTGGAAACACTTACTTAACACTCCATATGTACTGGAAACACTTATCTTACACCCCAATTGTACTGGAAACACTTACTTACACTCCATATGTACGGGAAACACTTACTTACACTCCATATGTACTGGAAACACTTACCTTACACCCCATATGTACCGGAAACACTTACCTTACACTCCATATGTACCGGAAACACTTACCTTACACTCCATATGTACTGGAAACACTTTTACACTCCATATGTACCGGAAACACTTACCTTACACTCCATATGTACTGGAAACACTTACCTTACACTCCATATGTACTGGAAACACTTACCTTACACTCCATATGTACTGGAAACACTTACCTTACACTCCGTATGTACTGGAAACACTTACCTTACACACCATATGTACAGGAAATACTTACCTTACACCATATATGTACTGGAAACACTTACTTTACACTCCGTATGTAATGGAAACACTTATTTACACTCCATATGTATTGGAAACACTTACCTTACACTCCATATGTACTGGAAACACTTGCCTTACACTCCATATGTACTGGAAACATTTGCCTTACACTAAATATGTACTGGAAACACTTAATTACACTCCATATGTACGGGAAACACTTACTTACACTCCATATGTACGGGAAACACTTGCCTTACACTCCATATGTACTAGAAACATTTACCTCACACTCCATATGTACTGAAAACACTTACTTTACACTCAATATATACTGGAAACACTTGCCTTACACTCCATATGTACTGGAAACATTTACCTTACACTCCATATGTACTGGAAACACTTACTTTACACTCAATATATACTGGAAACACTTGCCTTACACTCCATATGTACTGGAAACACTTGCCTTACACTCCATATGTACTGGAAACATTTACCTTACACTCCATATGTACTGGAAACACATATCTTACACTACATATGTACTGGAAACACTTACTTACACTCCATATGTACGGGAAACGCTTACTTACACTCCATATGTACTGGAAACTCTTACCTTACACTCAATATGAACTGGAAACACTTGCCTTACACTTCATATGTACTGGAAACACTTGCCTTACACTCAATATGTACTGGAAACATTTACCTTACACTCCATATGTACTGGAAACTCTTACCTTACACTCCATATGTACGGGAAACGCTTACTTACACTCCATATGTACTGGAAACACTTACCTTACAATCAATATGTACTGGAAACACTTGCCTTACACTCCATATGTACTGGAAACACTTGCCTTACACTCCATATGTACTGGAAACATTTAACTTACACTCCATATGTACATGAAATACTTACCTTACACTCCATATGTACTATTAACACTTACCTTACACTACATATGTACTGGAAACACTTACCTTTCACTACATATGTACCGGAAACACTTACCTTACACACCATATGTACTGGAAACACTTACCTTACACTCCATATGTACTGGAAACACTTACCTTTGTCACCATATGTACTGGAAACACTTACCTTACACTCCATATGTACTGGAAACATTTGACTTACACTCAGTATGTACTGGAAACACTTAATTACACTCCATATGTACGGGAAACACTTTCTTACACTCCATATGTACTGGAAAACATTACCTTACACTCCATATGTACTGGAAACACTTACCTTACACTCAATATGTACTGGAAACACTTACTTTACACTCAATATATACTGGAAACACTTGCCTTACACTCCATATGTACTGGAAACATTTACCTTACACTCCATATGTACTGGAAACACTTACTTTACACTCAATATATACTGGAAACACTTGCCTTACACTCCATATGTACTGGAAACACTTGCCTTACACTCCATATGTACTGGAAACATTTACCTTACACTCCATATGTACTGGAAACACATATCTTACACTACATATGTACTGGAAACACTTACTTACACTCCATATGTACGGGAAACGCTTACTTACACTCCATATGTACTGGAAACTCTTACCTTACACTCAATATGAACTGGAAACACTTGCCTTACACTTCATATGTACTGGAAACACTTGCCTTACACTCAATATGTACTGGAAACATTTACCTTACACTCCATATGTACTGGAAACTCTTACCTTACACTCCATATGTACGGGAAACGCTTACTTACACTCCATATGTACTGGAAACACTTACCTTACACTCAATATGTACTGGAAACACTTGCCTTACACTCCATATGTACTGGAAACACTTGCCTTACACTCCATATGTACTGGAAACATTTAACTTACACTCCATATGTACATGAAATACTTACCTTACACTCCATATGTACTGTAAACACTTACCTTACACTCCATATGTACTGGAAACACTTACCTTTCACTACATATGTACCGGAAACACTTACCTTACACACCATATGTACTGGAAACACTTACCTTACACTCCATATGTACTGGAAACACTTACCTTTGTCACCATATGTACTGGAAACACTTACCTTACACTCCATATGTACTGGAAACATTTGACTTACACTCAGAATGTACTGGAAACACTTAATTACACTCCATATGTACGGGAAACACTTTCTTACACTCCATATGTACTGGAAAACATTACCTTACACTCCATATGTACTGGAAACACTTACCTTACACTCAATATGTACTGGAAACACTTGCCTTACACTCCATAAACACTGGAAACACGTGCCTTACACTCCATATGTACTGGAAACATTTACCTTACACTCCATATGTACTGGAAACACTTATTTACACACCATGTGTACGGGAAACACTTACTTACACTCCGTTTGTGCTGGAAATACTTACTGTTCACTACATATGTTCTGGAAACATATACCTTACACTCCTTTGTACTAGAAACACTTACCTTACACTCCATATGTACTGTAAACCCTTACCTTACACTACATATGTACTAGAAACACTTACTTTGCACTACATATGTACTGGAAACACTTACCTTACACTCATTATGTACTAGAAACACTTACCTTACACTCCATATGTACTGGAAACACTTACCTTACACTCAATATATACTGGAAACACTTGCCTTACACTCCATATGTACTGGAAACACTAGCCTTACACTCTATATGTACCGGCAACACTTACCTTACACACCATATGTACTGGAAATACTTACCTTACACTCCATATGTACTGGAAACATTTACCTTACACTCCATATGCATTGGAAACACTTACTTACACTCCATATGTACGGGAATCACTTACTTACACTCCATATGTACTGGAGACATTTACCTTACACTACATATGTACTGGAAACACTTACCTTACACTCAATATGTACTGGAAACACTTGCCTTACACTCCATATGTACTGGAAACACTTACCTTACACTCCATATATACTGGACACATTTACCTTACACTCCATATGTAATGGAAACACTTATCTTACACACCATATGTACTGGAAACACTTACCTTACACTCCATATGTATTGGAAACACTTACCTTTCACTACAATTGTACCGGAAACACTTACCTTACACACCATATGTACTGAAAACACTTACCTTACACTCCATATGTACTGGAAACACTTACCTTTCACACCATATGTACTGAAAACACTTGCCTTACACTCCATATGTACTGGAAACATTTGACTTACATTCAATATGTACTGGAAACACTTAATTACACTCCATATGTACGGGAAACACTTACTTACACTCCATATGTACTGGAAAAAATTACCTTACACACCATATGTACGGGAAACACTTACCTTACACTCAATATGTACTGGAAACACTTGCCTTACACTCCATATACACTGGAAACACGTTCCTTACACTCCATATGTACTGGAAACATTTACCTTACACTCCATATGTACTGGAAACACTTAATTACACACCATATGTACGGGAAACACTTACTTACACTCCGTTTGTGCTGGAAACACTTACCGTTCACTACATATGTTCTGGAAACATTTACCTTACACTCCTATGTACTAGAAACACTTACCTTACACTCCATATGTACTGGAAACACTTACCTTACACTACATATGTACTGGAAACTCTTACTTTGCACTACATATGTACTGGAAACACTTACCTTACACTCCTTATTTACTAGAAACACTTACTTTACACTCCATATGTACTGGAAACACTTTCCTTACACTCTATATGTACTAGAAACACTTACCTTACACTATATATGTATTGAAAACACTTACTTTACACTACATATGTACTGGAAACACTTACCTTACACTACATATGTACTGGAAACTCTTACTTTGCACTACATATGTACTGGAAACACTACCCTTACACTCCTTATTTACTAGAAACACTTACTTTACACTCCATATGTACTGGAAACACTTTCCTTACACTCTATATGTACTAGAAACACTTACCTTACACTACATATGTATTTGAAACACTTACTTTACACTACATATGTACTGGAAACACTTACCTTACACTACATATGTACTGGAAAAACTTACCTTACACTACATATGTACTGGAAACGCTTACCTTACACTACATATGTACTAGAAACACTTACATTACACTCCATATGTACTTACCTTACACTCCATATGTACTGTAAACACTTGCCTTACACTCCATATGTACTGGAACACTTGCCTTACACTCCATATGTACTGGAACACTTGCCTTACACTCCATATGTACTTACATTACACTCCATATGTACTGGAAACACTTGCCTTACTCTCCATATGTACTGAAACACTTACTTACACTCTATATGTACTGGAAACACTTACCGTTCACTACATATGTACTGGAAACACTTGCCTTACACTCCATATGTACTTACCTTACACTCCATATGTACTGGAAACACTTGCCTTACACTCCATATGTACTGGAACACTTGCCTTACACTCCATATGTACTTACCTTACACTCCATAAGTACTGGAAACACTTGCCTTACACTCCATATGTACTGGAACCCTTGCCTTACACTCCATATGTACTTACCTTACACTCCATATGTACTGGAAACACTTGCCTTACACTCCATATGTACCGGAAACACTTGTCTTACACTCCATATGTACTGAAACACTTACTTACACTCTATATGTACTGGAAACACTTACCGTTCACTACATATGTACTGGAAACACTTACCTTACACTCCTTATGTACTAGAAACACTTACCTTACAATCCATATGTACTGGAAACACTTACCTTACACTACATATTTACTGGAAACACCTTACCTTACACTCCATATGTACTGGAAACACTTACCTTACACTCCATATGTACTGGAAACACTTGCCTTACACTCCTTATGTACTGAAACACTTACCTTACCCTCCATATGTACTGGAAACACTTACCTGACACTCCATATGTACTGGAAACTCTTACCTTACACTCCATTTGTACCGGAAACACCTCACACTACATATGTACTGGAAACACTTACCTTAGTCATTGGGGCAAATATAGCCGAAGCGCATCAGAATGCTAGCAGATGCCATTCTGTAAAACAATTATGACGTCAATTGACGACGGCGTCAACGAAATGTATGCAAGAAAAAAAATCAATCATGGGTAGGGAAATTCCAATCATCGGTTTAACTGATTTGTTCGGAAACGAGGTCTGTATAACTGATTTGATCGGAAACGAGGTCTGTATAACCTCGACCTCGGTTCCGATCAAAACAATTATATCCTGGTAAAGAAGTCCCTATCTTCAACGGATATCCATGAACTAGTTTACACTATTACATATAAATAATTACTTACGGCAGGTTTCTGAAATGGAGATGAAATACAAGAGTATTAGTATGAATGAATTCAATTCAATATTTTCATTTCCACCAAAAGCGGAAATTTTCAAATAGTACATGAAATACTGATGTCGGCACATAAGAAATCTTTCATCACGTTTAAAGGGGGACGAAACTCAAAATCAATACAGTTTGATGATTCTTCTACATTCGATCAGAATGTCCAGAAGCATGGCGGAATTTATCGAGTTCACTACTAGCTCAAAATTCATAGACTGCAGAAAATTAATTAAAAATGTAATATAGACCAAATTCCATAACAATGTTCAAGTTCTCAGACATTGTTCTGTATGTTCGTAAAATTATTTGTAGAAACTTAAACATGTAACATTTGTAACAAATGCAAAAAAAGAAAGGAAAAAACAACAAAAAATCTCCAACACAACTAGAACTATCATTGAAGGTGATGAATACCCCTGCTTGTTTGCTCTAGCCCATGAATTTATTGATGGGCAAAATAAAGAATAAAAATGTATAAAATATCTGTTAATTTCTTAATATGAATGAAATTCTACTTAAAACAAAGGTCCATACTTCTGTAAAAAAAAATTGCAAAATCGAAAAACCATTAATGCAGAGACGCATCATATCATCACGTGAGAACTGTGTTAGGTGTAATAACAATCCATGAAAAGTGTTAAAGTGAAAGCCACATGAAGTTCATTATGGAGCGAAAAATCTAAGTCAAATAAAGGGCGTGATTCTGTAATAAATTAGGCTTTCAACAATGTCTGATGTAGAAGGATATAAGGTCATCTCTTGTTATGTGTACATGAAGTTTGGGAACAATCAATTCGAAAATATTTGAGAAAAAATGTATTAACAGGTCATTATACAATATTAGCGTGGAAAATGGTAAGTCAAACAAAGGGCCAAAATTCTAAAATAAATTAGGCAATCAATGATGGGTGATGTCCAGGGACATAAGGTCATCAGTTGCTATGTGTATATTAAGTTTGGGAACAATCAATTCTAAGTCAAACACAGGGCCATAATTTAAGAAATAGAACATCGTTTACTGTGAATTATGGTTTAATATATCACGGTATGGAGTTCAATTGTAAACAATAATTTCTCGTGAAATTATTGTTTACAATTGAACGACAAACCGTGATATATTATAGATAATTCACCGTAAACGATGTTCTATTTCTATTCTAATACCTCTAAAATGTGAAAATAACGCACACATCTGAAATCTTTCGCATTGCTTTGCTTACTCTCCTAACGTTGCATACGTTACAATTTGCAATGCTTATTCTCCTAACATTGCAAAAAATACAGTGATATATCGTTCAATATAACGAGATATTTTAAACTAGGCTATATAGTGCGGATGTATTAGAACATGTAATAAATAGAGATTATTTAACTGCTGGGATCGATTATAGGGAAATCCTTCACGAGTGTTAGACGTGTGGTTCTTTTCACGAACGAGCGCACGCGAGGAATGAAAAAACAAAGCACGTCTACCATTAAGTGAAGGATGACCCAATAATCGATCCCAGCAGTTAAATAATCTATTTATTACATTTTAAATTACGTTTTTGCAAACAAATATTCGCTTTATTGAACGTTAACGGCGGATGACGTCGACGTCAGCAACAATTTGTTGACGTCACAACTCAACGTCGCAACGTTAGTTATTATTGTGCTCTAAGTTAGCAACGTTAGTTATTATTGTGTTCTGAATTAGTTATTAATATTTAGCGATTATGAATATTCTTGCACTGAGAAATCCCGATCTTTCACGCGTAGAAATGTAATAAATTAGGCAATCAATGATGGGTGATGTACAGCAGAGGACATACTGTCATAAGTTGTTATCTGTGTACAGGAATTTTGGGAACAATCAATTCGATAATATTTGAGAATAAATATGTTAACAGGTCATTATACAATATTAAAGTGGAAAAGTCTAAGTCAAACAACTGGCCAGAATTCTGTTATACATTAGGCAATCAATGATGGGTGATGTAAGAGACATGAGTTCATCAGTTGTTATGAGTATATGAAGTTTGGGAACAATCCATTTAAAAGTGTTTGAGATATGCAAGTATTAAAAATGTGTTACGCGACGCGACGGGACAACAATGTGTGACGGGACGCGACGGTACGGGACAACGTGATTCCTGTATAGCCCCCATTTCACTTTGTGAAAGCAGGGGTATAAAAACAAATTAAAGGTAAACTACACGGAACATGGCCGCCATTTAGCATGTGCAATAAATAATCCAACATCTACTACTAAATACATACCGTTAGCAGTCATGGTTATTGTGGCACCTATAGCCGTGCCGTCGTCTGTCGTGGCTAGTGTGGTAGGAGTTTGGTTTTCCTTACAGTTATTGTACACCATGGACGCTGTTGTACCATCATCGGACACCACCTAATGTGTACGGAATATGCAAAGTGATAGCGTCATTGACTAGTGACTACATAACCGTGTAACAAACTGTAAACTATTGTGCCTGGTGCATACGAGAAGCATATTCGACTTTTTCATGCTAGTAGCGATGTGAAAATAGCAAATATAGATTAAATTTAAGAGCATCATAACATAAAGATTGCTTTATGTAATAAAAACCACCAATGATAGTTTTCCGATTTTGCTAAATGACTAGAAATATTTTAACATAATTTCACTTACAAAACAGGCAAATCTGTAGGTGGGAGAAGCGTCCGTGTTATATACAACCTCATATTGGTGTGTACTCGTCAAGTTCTTCACGCACCATACATTACCAGCAGCTGGTATAAAACACAAAACAATGGGGATGATATTGTAACCATAAACGAGATGAACGTGCCATTGATATTTGTTTGATAATGGTCATCATCTCTTATTTGCATTTTTCTCTTCTTCGCTCAATATTGACATCATGGGATAAAAACCTATTATATACTTTATGTACTTCAATAACATAATCAATTTGTGACATATTCCTAATATTTGTTCTATTCTCCAATCACTATTGAGATGACAAAGTCCGAGAAGAGTTATAATGCCCTGTCATGTGGCCAGTAGGTAGCTCGCGGCTGCATGCATCACCGGGGATGCAGGAAAACTACTAAGGCGCACAAATCACGGAAAACACCAGTTTATATATTTTTGAGAGCACATCATAACAACATAATCTTTGTGTGACATAGTACCATGCCTTATTCAATTTTGTCTCAAAATTACCCTACTTTTATCATATCTTAATTTTAATAAAAACACCTAGTATGTTTTAACATCCAACATTCTAGTTGTGTATCTGTCAAATTATCATTTATCTCTTATTGTGTATTTATCATCTAACTCCAATCTATTGCAATCAGAAATATATGTATTTTAGTTTTTCAGCAATTTGTTAAATTTGTTTTTTTTGGCCGAAATGAAACAGCATTTCCAAATATCTGATCCACGATGTTGTTTTTGTAGCTCAGGAACTTATTATGAAAATACTATAACAAGTTAAATTTGTTTTGAATTAAGGGTAAAATAATTTTAAAAAAATCCGCGATTTTTAGGCTTTTTTGGTTGATTTCCCAAAAAACATCAAATTGTATACACCGTATTCATTTCAAGTTTTTATTTTCATATATATATGAATATGATAATGCGACATCAGTAAAGCACAAATATGATCATCTATATATGAATATAAGAACCCAACAAACGCTTAGAATGCCACCAAGAAAGTACCCAATGGCTTGGCAGAAACCATAGCAACATGGCAATACACTGTTGAGGGTGCGGCAAGACAAGATTGCATACAATCTTTAGACGTTACCCTCATTTTCAGGATTTAGGTAGAAGCCATCATAGGGTCCACACTCTGTTGGTTCATTGTACACTCCAATGCATAGTGGCGAACTATAAATGGGCCAACCACTAAACATGCAGTGCGTTGCAATATGATAGGGTCATACCATTTTGGTAAATTGTCTAACAAGATTGATTTTTGGATGAAAATTACCATAACCGAAGATCTTACGAAGTTTGTAAATCACGTCACCACAGAAGTAACGTTTCGAGAGTCCTTGTCGCAAAAGAGCTATTAAATTACTTTTATATTACTTTTACTTTATTTTTCTGATTGCCTATATTGTATTTATGTTCACGAAATCAAATTTTTAAAGAACGACCTGTTTTTTCAACATATTGTTACAATGTATACCACAACGTGGTGCATTTCAGGTCAACACGAAATGTAAGACAATCAACATTATCAGTTAGACATACATTACACATTCTACCATTAACCGATGATTTAAAGTTCTCCGGCCATGTTTTTTCATGAACATGTTTATGTTTATTTAAATCGAAATCAAAACACAACAAAAGATATTAACAATTCACACATCGCAATATCTGTAAAGAGCTGGAATAAAATATTTTATTTGATGACGTAGAAAACTTCGAACAGGTAAATTAATCCACAGGTAAATGTATTTATCAATTATCTGGCAATAGTTGTGCAGCTACACAATTCAAATATACCCCATTTACTCGTGCAGTCACGCAGTGGTAAAAGTATTATCTACGTCATGCAAATAATACTTATTTTTATATACAACTTAATAGCGGTTTTAAATATCTGTTTCTCTCCGGGACTATCAAGAAATGTTCAAATTATGTTTAAGAGTTAAATTTGTTAATTGATAATAATACAAAAAGGGTGGCCATTCATCTTTAATAGTGGACGTGCACTTACTTATAAAAGGAGACACCATAGGCCTCGAATGAAGTACACGATTTCCAAAAGGAAGCCTTATATTACATGTGCTTCAAATAGGTGACCCAAGAGGAGTTATCAGAACATTTCAGCTTTTTATAATAAGATCTTGGAAGAATTATTAGTAGGAACATGGAAAGAGTTTGCCGAAAAACGATTTAAAAGCGTACGGTGTATTTATGGTTTGAATCTTAGAACTAAAAAGTAATTATGTGGAATTTTTATTAATGCCTTAGAGTGTAACTTAACTGGAGAGATGAATTATTTATTTCAAGCGTTTTTATTAATTATTGAAATTGGAATGTAATACTATTATATGAATAGCAAGATAATGGCCAATTAGTATTTGTCAGAGATACAAAAAACACTGGTATCAAAGATCAAAAGAAAACTAAAGGAAAATTCTGCTAAAATGGGCCAGAAATAATGTCGGTGAGCCCAAACCTTATGCGTGGTATAGGAAAACATGTGTTTAAGGATAGAAATGAAAACATGAAGGTCATACAGGAGTGAATTAATTAGATATTCGGGGGGACATTTTACGGACGCCACAAACAACACTGATGTATCAATAAAAGCAGATACAAAACTCAGTTAATTAATAAGGCATACACCAGAGATATATGCAATAAAAGCATAGCAGTAATGCCTTTTATGAACAGATAAATATACACTTACTCGAATATGCCATTTCCGTAGTGCACGTGGCATAGTCAAATGTCATCACCATTCTGTCTGTACACACATCCCAGTTATCCGTACTTGAGTCACACGTCACCGTGCCCCCTGCCGCTGTGTGTGTATAATCCATCTTTGCCAAAAGTGCTGGAGCACACCATTGCTTAGCAGTTGACTCAGAACCTTCGATATACCAAATATATTATTAGCTATATTGGCCAATAGTCAGATGGCGTTATCCCATTCGTGAAACTCCGGTAATTCCGGCTACGCTCGGAATCAAAGAAGTGATCGAGATGTTGCAAACGGGGGTTTTCCGTCCTCCTTTGTTGTCGTCGTCCGTTAGCTCATTAGTGTGTGCGATAACTTAGATTAGAGGTGAAGGTTTGTTTCAACAAGATCTTTGGCGAGTTTGACAATGAGAGAACTTGGGGTTGCGTTACGCAGTTATCACCCTTGATTATTGGAAAATACGCGAATTTTAGGCTGTGGAGGAAATAACGACTTTTGATCTTAACCAGATTTGATTCGAAGGTTACCAAAGGGTAGTAAAACATAACGTTTGAATTATGGAGACAACTGCAAAAATGCACACGCGATACAGAAGTATAGCCCTTGATTATGGGAAAATACGCGAATTTCAGGTTGTGAAGGAAATAACGACTTTTGATCTTCACCAAATTTGATTCGAAGGTTACCAAAGGGTAGTAAAACATAACGTTTGAACTATGTCGACAACTGCAAAAATACACACGCGTTACAGAAGTATAGCCCTTGATTATGTCGGAATAAACAAACGCTTTTACTTTAGTAAATAGTTTTCGTGAATCTTAGATGAGCTTGACTTAGAACAAAACATATCCCCTCGTTGCAATTGCCCTTGATTAAGGAACATATTCGTGCCCGGTCTATATTTCCAAAGCGTTAACGATGTCTTGTCCATATATGGTATGTCTTGTCCATATATGGTATGTATAAAACAGTATAAAACAAAAGAGTGGGTGATATGTTCAAGATCTGTGTCGAGGGTCAATGTCATCAAGATAATGTGATGAGCAGTTCTGTGTTTATTTATCATTAATAAAAGGTGAATCCCGCACCAAATGTGGGTAAAAGGTCAAGGTCACGGGTCAGTGTCATGCAATTCGTATATCTGGTCGTCCATAACTCATAAAATGCTTAAAATAATGAAATGGAAGTTGATCTGTTCTATATGTATCATCAATAGATGGCATGCCACTCACCAACTTTGAGGTCATGCAAAGTTCTGATCCAGTCCCAAAAATGTGTCAGTGTCCCTTAACACGGACCCATTTACTTGCTATAAAGGCAACGAAGAGCTGAACATCAAAGTAAAACGAAAGAAACCATGTTTCTTGTCTTATACAGCTTTGTAGAATACAAACAGGACACAGACGTCACCTATTTTCAATTGGTATGAGAGCAAGGTTAACAAGTAGAGCGTTTTTGTTGGGCCTCTTGTTTTAAAAATAGATTAGTACTAATTCTCTACTTCTTAATTGTAAAACTTATTTACATTGTAAAGTCGTGTACCGTGTGCTGACATCTGTTGCATTTCATATATACATACAACGTCAGCACATTTCATATATACATACAACGTCAGCTGTACAAGAGGCTCATTTAATTTTGTCAGTGTAGTTTAAAGCTATAGACGCTATACTTAAATTGCACGCCTTTTGTAGGCGTGTCTTCATTTGTTATTTCATGTTTACCAGCTCATGATGGGTAGATAAGCGATCAAATTTAAAGCAGGACATCATTTCCTTTATAGTCATCAAGTAGTGCACATCGTACATGTACACATGTATCATTATAGTTTACAGAACTTCATCCGTGACTCATTCATATTCATTAGCAAGTGCCAGTTTAAATATAGCGTCCGTAGCTTGAAGGTATTTTAAATCAAGCGTGTTACCTGACTTGACCATGACGTGAAACTCTGCCGCAGGTATGACTGCCGCATCATCACATATTTGTGCCTTTGTGGTCAGAGTATCCCCGGCGTTGGTTTTCACTCTCTCGTTGGCTGCATCTGGGTTTGCGACTGAAATAAATATAATTATGTGATTTCTGATATATATTTTTTCGCATTGTGACCATCTAAAAATATATTTCTCAACATTTCAAAGTTATACGTACTTTAACATTTATACATATACCTTAACACATACACGCGTACTTTAACACATACACACGTACTTTAACACATGCACACGTACTTTAACACATACACACGTACTTTAACACATATATATATGAACTAACACACACACACCCATGTGTTTTTACATATATACAATTACTTTAACAAACCCAACGTAACATATACATATATACTTTAAAAAGTATACACATACTATAACGCATAAACAAGTATTTTATCACACACACATGTACTGTAACACATAAACAAGTATTGTATCACACACACACATGTACTATAACACATAAACATGTATTTTATCACACACACACACATGTACTATAACACATAAACAAGTATTTTATCAAATACACATGTACTATAACACATAAACAAGTATTTTATCAAATACACATGTACTTTAACACATAAACATGTACTATAAAACATACACACGTATTTTAACACAAATACAAAGTTTACGCACTCACGCACGCACGCACGCATGCACACACATACATACATACAACAAATAAACATTTACGAATACACATAAAGATGCATTTTGACATAAATACATATACCATAACACATATAAATGTATTATATGTACTTATGTCCTATAAAACATATACATGCACCTTAACACATAAACATTAACTGTTAATACACATATTTATGTACCAATACACATATTCATGTATTACACACATGCTAACACGACACCCCCAACCCACCACCACGCCCCGTCACTCAAACAAATTCCAACGTTTTCGTTTGAAAATAATTCTAAAACACCGCCAACTTGTCTCTCTGAAACTAATATTCTTTAGATTTCACTATAGAAATGTTACTTCAAAATATAATTATGTTATTTCAAGCATACAATGAACACAATTCCTAATTACTCACTTTTGTATCTTAACTAATTTTCTTATTTTAAATATATTTTAGAATAGATATGTGATAAGTATTTTGTTTTGACACTTAGTTTGTAAAACATTTATTTTTTATTTAAATTGTTACATCTTTTGAGAGATACCCTCCCTTTATATGAAAACACGAAATGTGCTGATAAAACACATAACATGAGTCAAAGATCGCTTAAAGATATAGCATTCTTAAAATTGTATGAAATAATAGAAACAAACATAAAAAATTGACCCATTTATCGCAGATTCTCCGTCTATAAAAAAATGAAATATGGATAATCTTAAATTACCTCCCTTTAAATTGAATATTGTTTGAAATTCAAATGACTGTAATTCAGCGTTAACATTAAATATTTCGAAAATTTCTTTTGCAAACGCATTTGTAGTGGTAATGCTAGTAAAACATGATGTCAAAATAATTTTAACTGGCATATTTTAGAATTTAAGAAAACACATTGACTTAAAAGTTTTAAAATATGTTCATGCAATCAGAGCAGACGATTTACACTCGTTATTTTGAAGTTTAACCGTATCTCTAATCAAGCTCAAAATACACAAAACAATGAGAATATTATTGACATATTCTTAGGTAGGTACTTAGCAATTTGGTATAGTGTGTTATAGAACTTTGTTTATTTTCATAATACTT